>JAHLWY010000258.1:0-64548 GCA_020002185.1 Paraescarpia echinospica
AGGGATCATTACTGGGACCTATATTATTCTTAATATATATAAACAATTTGGACGATGATATAGCTAGCAAGGTGTTGAAATTTGCAGATGATACAAAAGTGTTTAGAAGGATTGAAAGTGATGGTGATAGACAGCATTTACAAGATGATCTTGACAGGTTGATCAAATGGTCTGAAAAGTGGCAAATGTTGTTCAATTTTGGGAAATGTAAATGCCTCCACACAGGACATGGGAACGAATATGTAGAATATACAATGGGTGGAACTGTACTAAGTACTACTGTAAAAGAAAAAGACTTAGGGCTGACAATTAGTGCTGACATGAAGGTTTCAGAGCAGTGTGGAATTGCAGCTTCAAAGGGAAATCAAATCCTTGGATTGATTAGGCGAAATATAGCATATAAAGAAAAAGAACTAATAATACCGCTGTACAAAACAATAGTTAGGCCTCATTTAGAATATTGTATACAAGCGTGGAGGCCATACCGCAAGAAGGACATAGATATGCTAGAAAGAGTACAGAGGAGAGCGACTAAAATGATACCAAAACTGAGGGATCTTAGTTATGAAAAACGCCTAAAAGAATGTGGTTTAACAACACTAGAGACCAGGAGATTGAGAGGTGATCAGATAGAAGTGTTTAAAATATTGAATGGTTATGAAAATATTGATAGAAATATGTTTTGTTCAGTTAAGAAAGATAGAAAGACTAGAGGACATGAAGTTACATTAGTAAAGGAGCAGTGTAGATTAGACGTGAGAAAGTTCTCATTTTCACAAAGGACTGTGAATGAATGGAACAGATTATCTGATGATTGTGTGGGTGCTAGTAGTGTGAATATGTTTAAAAATAAAATCGACACATACCTCAGAAGGGCTGGATATATCTAGATAAAACGGTTGGACTCTAGATAAGCCAAAGGGCTTCCTTGTCCACCTGCCATCTAAAGTTAATTCTCTGGATGGCAATCTTGTTAAATCTTGTTAAATCACTCTTGACGCTGAATATTACAAACACACAAGCTTGGGAACGTAACCCACGATGATAATAATAATAATAAGATAACTTCTATTGCGCCTAAGTCCTTGGAAACTAAGCTCAGAGGCGCATCAAAACAAAAGGATTGGTCAATCTCAAAATCCATAAGTAATGTTCCAGTTGTCAACAGATGTGTCAAGGCGCTAGGGAGCTACGGTGGATAAGCAAGGTTGTATAGATACGTTTTTAAATTACGACGGATTTTTGTAATATTTTCAACTGATCTAACATTAGGAGGGAGCATATTCCAAAGAGTTGGTGCAGCAACAGAAAAAGCCCTAGTTCCAATGTTAGTGTTCACTCTAGGAACAAAAAGTAGGTCAGAACTAGATGATCGAAGCTGGATAGGTTTTCGTACAGTAGTAAGCAATGAATGCAAATAAGATGGTTGCTTACTGGACAGTGCCTGGTATGTAATGGTACAGATCTTAAATAGTATACGATATCGTACAGGAAACCAATGCAAAGACTTCGAATGTGGTACAGAGCGAGAAAAACGATGAGATCTTGTAACTACTCTTGCTAGACAATTTTGGACACGCTGAAGTTTTGAGATATCCTTGCTAGCGATATTATAAAGGAGGGAATTGCAATAGTCAAGTCTGCTGCTAACAAGTGCTGTTGCAGTTGTCTTAGCAACAGAAAATTACATATTCCGGCGAATACGGCGAAGATCACGAATATGATAAAAACAGCAGCGACATGTTTGAGATATTTGTTGTCGGAAATTGAAGTTACTATCAAAGATCACTCCAAGATTCCGCACCGAGGTTGCTGACGTGATATACTGATTCAAAATACGCGTAGAAAAAAACCCATCCTGTTTACTACGCTGCATTGGAGTACCAATAATGACCAATTCAGTTTTATTTGCATTTAATTTCAACTTACTGTCAGTCAACCAGTGGAAGATATCTTGAAGGGAATCGTTAAGTTGGTTAAGGGAGCGTTCAATCCTGGATCTGTCCCTGTCTGTCTGTCTATGGCTTTTCCAGTGCATAGCAAAGGACTAGTACGAATTAAGCCGAAGAGAAATGGCGACGCGCGTATCTCTGCAAAACTCCTGCCATGGATCGAAATCGTTCAGTTTCTCCATCTAATGACAACACATTACATTTACCATGACCTCATACAAATAAAATAATGACAAAGTATTTAGAATAGTTATGAAATTCCTACAATAATTGAATATATAATGATGAAAATACTGATCTGGAGGCGACCATATTGGATTGATGCAAATAAAAAAAACTGCTCAAAGGTACCAAGGTGGCACCCGGCGGATTCTGTTTCTAGAAACCCTTGCTGTGAAAACTCCGTAAGCAATTTACTTTATACTCAATTTCTAGGTTCAGCCTAACAAGGCCTGTTCGATGCCCGACTACAATGGTAGGTCGAAACATTGCGTTGGTGGTGGTGATGGTCGTGGTGATGATCATGGTGATGGTCATGGTGATGGTCGTGGTGATGGTCGTGGTGATGGTCGTGGTGATGGTCATGGTGAAATTCGTGATGGTGGTGGTGGCTGCTGTGGTGGTGTTGTTGTTGATGATGGTAGTTATAGGAATGGTGGTGGTGGTTTTGGAGGTGTTGGTTTTGGTGATAGCATTGGTGGCAATGGTGTTGTTGGTGGTGTTGTCGATGGTGGATACGTTGGTGAGATAGTGGTGTTGGTGACGGTGACGGTGATCGTATTGGTTGTGGCGGTAGAGTTGGTGGCGATATTATTGATGGTGATTGTGGTGTTGTTGGTGCTAAAGGTAGGGCTGGTTGTGATGTTGGTGTACAACAATTAAACTTTGTTTCTCCCCACCCTGGTTGTGATGTTTTGACAGGATCAGTCCGATATGTTTTCCGGCCGTGAGGCACTTGTTATTCGCTGGACCCAAAGTGTGACGATTCACAGAGTACAAATAACCGCGGATAGAAAACGCAATTCTGTTGCCAGTCGTAACATATTTGACGTAGAGCATAATCCACCGAAGGCTGTCTCAGGCCGTCTTGTGATGACGAGACAAAAGCCTGTCAACGGCTGGCCACAGTGTCTGGTCACCGTACTGTGCGTCTACGTTCCGACATTACCAAGGATTTCTATCACACATTGAGAGTCGTACCGAAGACGGACATGCATTTGTGGATACTTTAATTCATGCGTTGGTGATGATGATGTGACTTTGGATAGGATGTTGGACAGGAAGATTTGGTAGATAATAGGCCAATAGTCGACGCTGACAAAAAAATTATAAACTTATATGGGTGTTACACAAAAGTGTTCCGATCCATATTCAAGAATACCTGGAATGATCATCCAACAAATGTAGAGTAATATATAAGAATATGAACATAGTTGCCAATACCAAGAAAATTCAAGAAAGAATGCTTACATGTTCCGGATATTGACGCAGATATGAAGATGAAATGACGCCCAAGACCACCAGTTGACAACCATCGCATGGAAGAACAAGTAAACAAAATATGTCATGCACAGAACACACAATATATAAATGCAAGTCAACAGAAAAACATAACATAACATGATAATATTATAGGTCATAGCATAACAATAAAAGACATATTGTACGTCACAGTACGGAAGTTGAAGAGCTGGTCCATGAATCCTGGTGTTTAAGATATTCGACCTTCTCTAAAATGGTTCCTTCTCTGGTCAAAATGATAATGTTTGATTGTGGATTAGGGCCATAGACTTGGATTTTCTAGAATTTAGGTTCAAAGTCAAGTCAAGGACTACTATGAAGAGGTACGGTGCAAGTGTATCTCCTTGCAGAACTACTGTCAGGATCCAACCAGTTATGTTTCTTTATCTGGTACCAATACGCTAGCATGTGTGGTCTTTTATATGTTGAAAATAGCTTTTACTTGTTGTCTGGGAATACCATAGATCTCAGGAATCTTTATTATATCGAAGATGGATTGTGTCAAATGTTTTTTTGAAAGTATGACTGTTATGAGTGCATGAAGAATTGTCGGACTAATTCTTTCCAGTAGCCTACTAAGTGTCATTACGTAGCCGGCTGTAGTCCACCCTGCACATAATCCATTGTTAGTTACTCTTAGAACGTGATCAGTTTCGCAATGTATTCTGTTCGGTATCATCTTATTGAAAGTCTTCACAAAGATGGAGTTCAAACTTCTTCCCCTGTATGCCTACTTCCCTCCCATATATAAATCGCCAGATTGTAGTAGCAGAATTATTTTCTTCACAAAAATTATAAAAAGTCACTGCCTCAATTTGTTTTCAATATGTAACATAGCTGGATTCGTTACATAACTCTTGGCTCTTTTCGTTTTGGATCGTTTGTGTTAAGTTGTTCTGTGGTGAATCATGACCTTTTACAAACAAGATGAAGGCAATTCTTTATTTCAAAATGCAAGCATATCTAGATTGTGGATATGCGACACACGTAGAAACACACGCACGCATGAACACACACGCACAGACACACACACGTGCTTCCCACGTTATATGATCATAATACTGAGGAGGTGGCCATACTGGATTTTTTATTTTTTTATTTAACCGTAGCATTTGGTGCAGTCGTAGAGTTCTTAGTCATCCAGAAACTAATTAGAAAGTAGAATTACTGGGAAAATACAACTATATTTGGAGATAATAGTTGTAATAAAACACTGATATGATGGCGGACATGATGGAACTATGCAGTTTAAAAAAAATGCCCAATCATTGCTTTACAGACATCGCTGCCTCGAACCCCCTGCTACATGGCATTTTGAATAATTCCGGTAAAATAATAATAGTTATGATGGAACCATTCTGAAATTCCAGACGTAAATTCAAAACATTGATATGGTGGCGGCCATATTGGATTTATGAAAATTAAAAACAGCCCGGTCATACTGTTTTATTCCACACTCTGATTTAGTTAGTTAGAATAATTGTGAAATTCCAAACATAATTGGATATATGATGAACATACTGATATGGAGGCGGCCATGTTCAATCTATGCCTAATAAAACAAATGCTCAAAGGTGCCAAGGTGGCAACCGGCGGATTCTGGACATCATTTTTGTCAATAATCCGTCAAAGACACAACTCATACTCGATTTCTATGTATCCCCCCTTGGCTGTCCGACTACTAATGGTAGATAGGTCAACGGAGAATGCTTTCGATAATATATGAGGTATTTGTTTAAAAATGTATGCGAAACATATGGCCGTTGATCGGTGCACTAGAAAAACATAGTTAATAATTTTGTAGTACCTTATAGAGGATGGTTTTTCAGTAGTTATATTGCGGCGCTTGACAGGTATACGTTGCTAATCCATCCTCTATTACAAAGTAACCAAATATTTCTAAACACATACAGATAGGCATTCACGCGCTCGCCACACACACCCACACACGCACACACACACGCACACACGCACACACGCACACACACACACACACACGCATACACTCACTCAGTTACTCGCTCACTCACTCACTCACTCACTCACTCACTCACTCACTCACTCACTCACTCACTCACTCACTCACTCACTCACTCACTCACTCACTCACTCACTCACTCATTCACTCACTCACTCACTCACTCACTCACCCACTCACTCACTCACTCACTCTGCTCCTCCAGTGTGGTCGTTGTTTCGTGATTTTATCTTAACCTTGCTCTGTTTCTGGGCTACCAAATCAGAAGGTAAGTAATTGTGTATTTAGTATAACCGAATGCTATTTATCACACCCACGACGAGCACCCACATACAAACACACGGCCAAACAACGGGTAATACTCGGTACTCCAAGAGTGTCAACGGGTAACACTATCCTAGTGTTCAAGAGTTACTCTCCTTTTGTTCCCACGGTGAACACTCCTGGGGTATTCGCGGGTAACATTCACGTTACCTCGACGGGTAAGACGTCCGGTGTGTACACTGGAAACACGGCCGTATTAACCACGGGTAAAACGTCGGTGTGTCCACAGGTATTCTACCAGTCTGTCGAAGGGTGACACCCCGATGTGTATACCGTCAATGCACCTGATGTGTCCAAGGGTACCACACACCGGGTGCCCGCGGGTAACATTGCTGTACTTCAACGAATAAAACTGTCCCTGTGTCACCGGGTAACACTCCATGTATTTTTGCGGCTACCACTCCCATTGTGACAACTGCTAAATTAGTCGAATATCCACGGGTAGCAACTCGGTATGTCAACAGTCATCAACTCCGGTGAGTCCAACATTCACCAATTACCCAATTATACTATCCCAGAGTTTCCATGGACTATACTATCCTTGTGTCATCTGGTAACACTCTCCGTGTGTCCGAGGGTAACACACAGGTGTGCCAACTGGTACCACTTCCGGTGTAACCACTGTCAAAACTTCTGGTGTGTCCACGGGTAATAGTCTCAGTGTGCACATGGGTAGCAGTCTAACAATGTACACAAGGTTCCTCCGGTGTGTACACGGGTAACAGTTCCTTGTGAGAGAAGAGAGAGAGAGAGTGGAACACAGGGAGGAGAGAGATAGCAGTGAGACAGTGAGTGAGCGAGTGAATGAGTGTGTAAGTGAGTGAGTGTGTGTGTGTGTGAGTGTGTGTGTGTGTGTGTGTGTGTGTGTGTGTGTGTGTGTGTGTGTGTGAGAGAGAGAGAGAGAGAGAGAGAGAGAGAGAGAGAGAGACAGCGCGACTGAGAGACACATAATATATAGTCATATAGCACGCGCGCGGGACAGACAACCTCAAGCACACCAAATTTGGGTGGAAGGTTGGATGTGGAGATTGAGAATGATCGATCAATATGTGATCAAACTGATCAATACTATGGGACACTAGTAACCAAGGAGTATACATAACTCGAAAGTAATTATATGTGTCTCCATTGCTTTATTGATATGTTGTGATAAACTTGACATGAAAAGTCACATTTAGGTCATTTCTGAAATTCGTGTGATGGACACTGACGGGGCGAAGTAAATTAGTTAAGCGTAGTCACAGGCACTTGTCCGTCTGTCCAAGGAAATCGATTAGGATAATATATGAGAGCATTGTTTGAAATTGAATAAAAACTGCACTGTCAAAGAAAATGTCCAGACAATGTTTGGGAATGATTATTATGTGAGAGACAACGTCGTGGACGTCCAACTAAGGTTGCTCGCTGGCCCACCTCTTCATTCTAGCTGCAGTTGCCTAAGCTTCACTCATTGCTAGGCTAGATAGGTAGGTTTGACCGTGTTGCTGGTAACACCATTACATTCATTGTATACAATTGGTGAATAATGTGCCTTCGTACCAGTTGCTTACAGTTCGGAAGTGGACCAATTTTGCATGCTGTGCCTTCGTAAATCCAGTTGCTTAAATGTATTGGATTTCAGTGCTGGTTATTCGGAAGTGGACCAATTTTGCATGCACATAACTTTGCTCTAATCAATATATATTTTTAACTCAAAACACTAGTGTGAGTTTTATTTAATGCAAATGGCTGGAAGGTGTGTCAAATCCATTGCATCTTTTGTCGGGTGTAACTTTCGTTTGGGCAATCCCCTATCTATAATGGCTGCTACATGGTACGTGACGTGCAAGAGTTTTCTTCATTTCGGTTGCAGGAAAGTCAATAGTAAAGTTCGGACCAGCGGCGACAGGACGGAATGTTGTGACATTGGCAGTGTCGGTAGAAATTGTGACATCGGCAGTGAGCGTGGAATACAACGCCTGCCATTCACCGTAACACCAAGTAAGCTTTTCGGGCGGTGAGTATACGTGCGTTGCAGAATGACGTAGTAAGGAGACAACAAACGTCGCTTTACCACAACTTGTCGGCCCGGCGACAATACAGGTAAACGGATGAACTAGCCTCGTGTCCATACTTTACGCAAATGATGAACGGGACTAAAATTCACGGTACTTATCCTAGGAAGAAAGACACAAGATAATGTTTGCACATTTCATTCGTGTAGAACACAATTTTTTTTTATTTATAGGTCACATTCAACGAGTGCAAGAACCAGAGACTGGACATTGTTTCGCCCTTGCTCTGATACAGATTCTTGCAACCAACTCTTGATAGTATACAATTGTTGGTATGTCATGTCGGATAGTTTAAAACCTGACTGTTGTAAAACAGTCAACCAGTCTTTAATCAATGCGGTTGGATTAATGTCCTCAAAGGACAAGACAGATTTATTTACAGGTCATCCTCCATTACTTCCAGAACCATTTGTTTTAATTTGTTTCGCCACTCCTCTCAAAACGGTTCTCGCAACCAACTCCCGATATTACACAAGTGGTCAGACGTCAGGTTGGATAGCTTCACATCTGCATCTAACAAACACTCAACCATTCTTCTTTCATCACAGCAGTTGACTTAATAGCATCCACAGCCTCGTCATAGTGCATGTAAATAAAACGTCATCACGTAAAATGCAATCGTGATGAAATTGACTAGGATCTTCTATCTCGCTACCGGGGCATTGTCGTCTTGAGAGTTCAACGACGCTATGTGCTATGTGACGTGCATGCGTCTTCTTCATTTTGGTCGCAGGAAAATCAATGGTAAAGTTCGGACCACCGGCTTCAGGAGCGAAAGTTATGACATCGGCAGTGTTCGCGGAAATTGTGACATCGGCAGGGATGGCAGAAGCGATATGCTGAAACAGGGTACGGACTCTACTGTACCACCTCTAGGTGTGTGACATTGTAGTTTGTGTAAGCTCCTGGCTTTATGCTTAAAAATATTTAGCGTTTTCAAATTTTTTATTTCTACAGGGAGTTTATTCCAAAGTCGAGCCCCAATACTTTTAGGGAGTTCTCTCCATGAATCCAAACTGCGCCGACATTGTAAGTTAAGTCGAATATGGAGTGTTTCAGATGCATACTAAATTTGTTGTAGGTTTGATCGTGTTCCTAGAAACACATTGAACTCCATTGTATGTAATCAACGAATACTGTGCTTCAACGAAGCACCGGGTCAGCTGGTAAAAGCGTAATTAATACCTACTTAATATCCTATTGATCTCCTCACCCCAAAGACGTGTCGAGTTCCACGAACGTCGTTCACGACTTGTCCATTCGTGTTTATGTCAATTGTTTCAGATATTTTTAATGAGTAAACTGAGAGAGAGAGAGAGAGAGAGAGAGAGAGAGAGAGAGAGAGAGAGAGAGAGAGAGAGAGAGAGAGAGAGAGAGAGAGAGAGAGACAGAGAGAGAGTAGAGAGAGAGAGAGAGAGAGAGAGAGAGAGAGAGAGAGAGAGAGAGAGAGAGAGAGAGAGAGAGAGAGAGAGAGAGAGAGAGAGCGTAGATGGGGGATTAAATAAAGTAGATCATTGAAATGTTAAGACGATTGCGGAAACGCACAATTTCGAAAATTCGTCATTTGACGGTGACCTTGTTTGACCTTGGATTTACGCTTACTGCACCACTTGGCAGCTCTACGACAGGTCTCGTTGGGACGGGGATATATAGAGCTTTCATATTTTATAAGATTTGTGTGTGTATATGGGGGGGGGGCATTTAAATCGGTCCGATATGTAGTTCTATCGCTCGCCTAACAAGGATGGTGAAAAGAAAGGAAATGAATGACGCAAGGGAAGAGATGGATATGCAATAAGAAATATACTTGGAGGAATGATATGAAGCCGTGTAATGTAGGCAGGTCACTTGATAAGAGTGTTTGCTGGCAGAATACAAAAGAAAACGACTATACAGCAAAGACGCAGGGAAAGGTAAAGCCACAACTATAATTGGAAGTCAGCATGACGTTGGGTTTTTATAAATACGGAGAAAGAAAATGAAAGATGGATATACAAGGGACTGCTGATTTGGGAAAAGTGGAAACCAATAACATATGTTAAGATTATGTAGACATAATCAGTGTACAAGAGAACTGTTTGGGGAGAAACAACATGTAATTCTTGTACAGCAACATCATCACCTGCACTACCATTAGCATCAACAACACCACAATCACCATCATATTCGAGTTTTCTTTATGCTGAGGGACACTCGAGTTCCCGTCAGTGAGTTCAATTTGTAAGACAGCATCGTTTCGTTCATAACAGCAAACGTGTCGGCATTAACGTCTACGAGAAGAGCCATACACCGGTCGAATAAATACAACCACATACGTACCCGTCGCTGTCTCGACAAAGCACATTCGAACCGCGAAATGCATGTCAGAGGCCACGTAACCGTGTCATTGGCATTGCAAATGACCCCTATCGTCGACAATCATAGTCTTCTTGCAGTATCTGCACCCGATGTAGAAGGGAGTATGCTGACGTACTTTGTGGATAAGGACACCTCTGATCTTGATATTGGCGTCGGCGCTTATCTTTGTTTGTAGAGTTGCCACGTCCACAACGTATGTTTCCGACTGCGGGGAAAGACGGTTGGTCACCGACATGATCGTTTGGGTCTTCGGCTCGTCCTCATGGATTGAGTCTGCTACTTTGGGAGGGCTGTAATAGGATGTATTCAACATGATGTTATTAGCCAAGGTGTCGTCGTGTTGCGAATAACGATACGGCTGGCAGAGAGCCGCGCGTATAGAGGTGTCTGAAAATCACAAGCGGGATAAAAGGTCACGTGGGCGCGGACCTAAGAGTAGAAAGTACACGCATGGACTGCAGAGTAGAAAATACACGCGCGGACCGCAGAGCAGACATAGCCTGATGAAAAAAGACATAATTGAACATGCGCAATGATCTATTTAACGATATGATTGACTTATTGTTGTCGTTCACCACAAAAGAGACACCAATTTAAGTATTGGGACGTTATCGCTAGTCATGTTGTTTTTCTTACAAAATGTAAGATATGACCATAAAAGCAGACGCAGGCCTTTTATAGAAGATAAAGGTCAAGTGAGCATGCCAAAGGTCACGGACCTCAGAGTAGAAAATACACGCGCGGACCTCACAGTAGATAGTAGCTCTCAAAGTAACTTTCAAAGTAATTCTCAAATTAATTCTCAAAGTATTCACCACTTATTCACCAGGGGCGCTATTTAGTTTACCACATATCCGCCAGAGGTGTCACTTGACCTAGAACTATGGTTTAAAAGTTTATCCTTGACCTTGATTGTGTCTTTGACCTTGACCTAGTACTTTGGTATATAACTGTGGCCTAGACATTTTACCTTGACCTTTGCTATTTATATATGACTTTGACCTTGACATTTGACCTTGACCTAGATTGATATTGCTTCAACGGATAACGGATTCTACCTAACGATGTGTACCTATATTACTACTGACGTCCGTAAGAAGTTCTTCTTGGCCATCAAGTCGAGTCGGATATCTTGGACCTCAATTGTGTGGCCTGATAACAGTCGCCCAGTTACCGCAACGCATTTAATTGCATAGGTTATTATTCACTAAGTATGATATTTAACAAGATTGCCACCCAGAGAATTAACTCTAGGTGGCAGGTGGACAAGGAAGCCCTTTGGCTTATCGATAGTCCGACCCTTTTATCTATGTGTATCCAGCCCGTCTGAGGTATGTGTCGATTTTATTTTTAAACGTATTCACGCTACTAGCACCCACACAATCAGCAGATAATCTTTTCCATTCATTTACAGTCCTTTGTGAGAATGAGAACTTTCTTATATCTAATCTACACTGCTCCTTTACTAATGTAAGTCCATGCCCTCTAGTCCTTCTATCTTTCTCAACTGAGAAAAAATATTTCTATCAATATTTTCATAACCCTTCAATATTTTAAACACTTCTATCTGATCTCCTCTCAATCTCCTTGTCTCTAGTGTTGTTAAACCGCATTTCTTTAGGCGTATTTCGTAACTAAGATCCCTCAGTTTTGGTATCATTTTAGTTGCTCTCCTCTGCACTCTTTCTAGCATATCTATGTCCTTCCTGTGATACGGCCACCACGCTTGAATACAATATACTAAATAAGGCCTAACTATTGTTTTATACAGCGGTATTATTAGCTCTTTTTCCTTATACGATATGTTTCGCCTAATTAATCCAAGGATTTGAAGCTGCAATTCCGCACTGCTCTGAAACCTAAGTCTAATGGTTAACCCTAAGTCCTTTTCTTTTTCAGTAGTACTTACTACAGTACCCCCCATTGTATATTCTACCTCTTCGTTCCTATGTCCTGTGTGGAGGCATTTACATTTCCCAAAATTGAACAGCATTTGCCACTTTTCAGACCATTTGATCAACCTGTCAAGATCATCTTGTAAATGCTGTCTATCTCCATAACTTGTAATCCTTCTAAACACTTTTGTATCATCCGCAAATTTCAACACCTTGCTTGTTATTTCATCATCCAAATCGTTGATATATATTAAGAATAATATAGGTCCTAATACTGATCCCTGTGGTATCCCACTCAACACCGATTTCCAGTTTGAAGCCACCCCATCAACTACTACACGTTGTCTTCTGTCAATCAGCCATTGTTCTATCCAGTTTATTATACCATTTCCTATGCCATGGGCCTTTAGTTTAAGCAGTAATCTTTGATGTGGTACTTTGTCGAAAGCTTTTTGAAAATCTAAGTAGACGATATCTACTGGTGATCCCTCAGCTACCCACTTAGTGATGTCTTCCAAAAAACATAACATATTTGTTAAGCATGACCTCGCTTTATAAAAACCATGTTGAGATGGGTTTATCAAGTTTTGTTTAACAAGAAAATCCACCATGTGATCTTTAATTAATCTTTCTAATAATTTACAAATCACTGATGTTAAACTCACTGGTCTATAGTTCTCTGACTTTTTTCTCGAACCGTTTTTGAATAACGGTATAATGTTTGCTTCTTTCCATTCTAAAGGAACCATTCCCTCTTCTAATGACAACTTGAAAACTGTTGCAAGCGGTATGCTAATTTGTTCTACAATTTCCAATAGTAGTTTGGGTTGAATACCATCCACTCCAGGTGATTTATTATCCTTCATAGCCCTTATTTTCTTAGCTACCATTTCCGGGGTTACAATTAATTGTCCTAAATAGTCTGAATCTGCCCCCTTGAACTTAGCCTCTGGTACTGGCAGTGAACTAATATCTTCCCTTGTAAACACTGAACTAAAGTACTCATTCAGGTCTTCTGCCATTAAGAATCCCTCTGATATTATATTTCCAGCACTATCTTCTAGAGGACCGACCTTATCTTGAACTTTCTGTTTGCTTCGAACATACGCATAAAAACTCTTGCTGTCATGTTATATATTACTAGCTAATTGTTGTTCATAGCTTCTCTTTGAATTTCTAATTTCAGCTGTAGCTTGGTTAAGTGCTTCTTTACAACTGTTGTAGTCTTCATCATTTCCAGTACATCTATATGACTTCCACATCTTTTGTTTATACTTAATTTTTCTAATGGCTTCTTTCGATAAGTGTTTCTTTTTGGACCGTTTTCCTTGTTTTTTGAAGGGTACAAATTGATCGACTATGCACTTAATTTCACTCTTTAATATATTGCAGCATTCTGTTGCCGTCTTATTTTTTAGTGTGTTATTCCAGTCTATCTTTGCTAAATATTTCCTCATGTCCTTATACCTTCCTTTTGGGAAATTTCTCCTATACTGCTTTTTATTATTCCTTTCTGATTTTACTTTGATGGTAAAGTGTATCTGGTTGTGATCGCTACTCCCCAGTGGCTCACATATCTTGACATTGTCAACTATTTCATTCTGTGAGTACAAAACTATGTCTAACACATTCTCACCCCAGGTTGGTTCTAGCACATGTTGAGAAAGAAATGTATCTTGAACTAAAACTAAAAACTTGTGGTCCTCACTCCCCATACTCTACAGAGATTTCCATTGTATATGCCCGTGGTTAAAATCCCCCATAATAATACAGTCCCGTTTGCTTACTTCCCTTATAGCGTTTTGTATTTTGTCATTCTCTTCAATGCTTATGTTTGGACTTCGATAAACTAACCCAACTGTTAACGTTGAGTTTCCTGTAACTATGTTACACCAAACAGCTTCTTCGCAATCTACTTCTCTTTCTAATTTTATTTCATAAGCCTGAATAGATTCTTTAATATATAAAATAACTCCACCTCCCTTTCTTCCTATTCTATATTTTCTAAACACTACATATCCTCTCAGTCCCAATTCAGCATCTGATATATCGGTGGTGGTCCAGGATTCGGTTATACCTATTATATGAGGGTCAATATCTTCTACCATAATGTTTAGTTCATTTCTTTTGTTTACTATACTCCTTGCATTTAAACAAACACATTTATATCCAGCTTCAGAAGAGTTTTCCAGACTGTTATTTGCTGATTCATTTGTGCTGTCTTTATCTATGCCTCCATTTTCAGGCTTTTTTGTGAGTCCCCCCTGCGAATCTAGTTTAAATAGATGCAACCTGTCCCACTGTCAACAGATCGCAGCAGGTTCTCTGTGAAAACTGCTGCCCCCTTTCCACTAAGATGGATGCCATCTCTCATGTACATATCTTCCCTCCCAACAAAGTATCCCCATAAATCTGTGAATTCCACCCCCTCTTCTTCACACATCTGCTCATCTAGTGCATTGATCGCAATCCTCTTGCAGTTTCTATACGTTGCCCCACTTCCTCCCATTACTGGCAAAATTCCCGACAGAATAACCTGTTCAACTCTCGTCTTCTTTAGCTTCCTCACTAACTGTCTATACTTCTGTACTATCGCAGTTGTCCCCTCCCGGTCTGCATTATTTGTTCCTACATGTACCAGTATAGACCCCCCCCATGCCATGTCCCAATACCTTCTCTACCCTGTCAGTTACATGTTCAATCCTAGCCCCCGGTAAACAAACAACGACGTCCTTCCCCTCGCTCAGTGTCTTGTCCGTCTTTCTCATAATGGAGTCGCCCATAAACACCCTCTCTTTCCTCATTGCCCCCTCAATCACTGCCTTAGAATAGCTCCTTCTTCGGTTTGCATCTGTCTGGTTGTTGTCTTTCCCCCCTGTCGTCTTCTCTCCTGTCACATTCTCTTCCGATCCATTCTTTCCTGTCGCTTTTTCTCTTGTCACCTTTCCTCCTGTCAGCGTCCCTTTTATCGACTTCTCTTCTATCACATTTGCTCTCACTTCCTTTCGTCCCTTCTTCTTTCGTCCCATCTCCTTTTCCTCTCTCCTCTCCCGTCCCATCTTCCCTCCCTCCTTCTCTACGGTCACTTTCTTCCCTGTCACCTTCACGCTTGTCACGTTTTCTGTTGTCGATTTTCCAATTTCTTCCCCTCCAATCACCTTCCCTCCTCTCAATCTCCTTTCCTCAGTTTTCTTGCCACTGCTATTCTCCTTCAGTCTTGCAGTATTCTCACCTCTCTCCCTGTCGTCTCTCTCCATTCGACCTGCCTCCTTGCTAATTCCCATCTCCATTCCCTTCACAATATCTGTCAACCTAACTATCTCCTTCTGCAGACACTCCACCTTCCAACACCCAATGCACTGAAAGGTGAATCCTTCCTCCATGGTTTCTGCCCACAGCCGGACAATGCAAAATCTACCCAGCTGTGGCAGTGATCGCACACCAAGTGTCGCTTTGCCTTGACTTGCCGCTTGCAAGGCGCCATATCCCGATCAGAATTTATTTAATAACTTAACTAACTTAGTCTTTATAAAGACTGTTTCCTGTGTACTACAGCACACTTTAGGTTACAAATTTCAATTACACAGCCGACTATTTATCCTGACACGAACGCTAACATTGCCGGTAGTGACCTAATTTTAATACAATCAATTACGTTACGTTAGGCTACTTTATTTATTTAGGTTACGCCTAAGTGAGTTACCCTATTATCACTCACTATACTAAGGTGGTCTAAAATACTTTAACTAACTAACTTTAAGCACAACTGCTACTCAATATATGTTTATTGCAACTTTATGAATTATATTAAGGCGAGAATAATACTTATCAATCAGTAATTCCACTTGTTTATCAACTTTTCTGCACCACCAATTTCTACGATCTATCTCCGCCAAATATAGCCTCGTCTCGTCCTCGATATGTATATTGCTGAGAAAGTATGTGTTACATAGGTTAGGTGTATATTTAAAATTCAAATCATCAGATTGGTTACGTACGAACCATACATTCCGTAGCATCATTAAGATACAAGTTCTTATATAGCGCAGTATCCAGTCCTCATGAATGCTTAAAGCGCTTTACACTTTACTCCCTGGCAGACCTGTTCGATCGAACACCATCTTGACTTCTCTGGGAAGCATTCAGCCATGCTGCAATTAAAGCGTGAAGATTATTAGTACACAAATATCCACCACTGTCTATAGCCAGGTACTCATTCATACAGCTGAGTGAACTGAAGTAATGTAGACTAAACGAACTAGCCCAATGTTCGATACCGCCGCATAGGATTCGAACCCGGGTTCTCTCAGTCGAGAGTCGGAATCTCTTACCTCTGCGCTACTACACTCCTGAAGATATATTCACAGACCGTACAAAATGATACATAGTTACCATTTTAATTACATATCTTATACTATATATGTATACTGTATTGGGTATGTTCTATCTAACTATTTATTCATCTATCTATATATCTATGTATATATATATATATCTATATGTATATATATATATATATATATATCAATATATATGTATATATATATATATATTTATATTTATATATATATAATTTCACTGAATGGCATAACCGACTACCCGACATTAGACAGTGCTGCATATCTTTGTACAAATAGTCTTCTCGCAGTGAATACAGCGTTGTTGAAAGCTACGCAGAGAAGTCGAGATGATGTTTGGAGGAAAGGTCTACTAGGATGATGAAATGTAAAGTGCCTGGATATAAAACTAGAAAAGAACTTATGAATTTACATATGTTCACTCTGTGACGTACTTGTGCTGCCAAATATAACAATGTTCTATCAGAATGACCACGTCCGTCTTCTCTATGTTCATTGTATAAAAAAATATAACTAAATTCTAAGTCTGCTGTGACTTTCGGAAAAGATAGGTGCATTGCTCAATCAATTGTTAACTGTCCAAATTAACTATCCCGTGAACACAGAGCAGTCCGACGACCCGACATGTTTATATTTTTAAAATGCAATACATACCAATTCAGGATGTCATGATCGCATAATTGTCGTACCTTCTTATTTAGAACAACATTATAATATATTAGTACACACTTACGTACTGACTTACTAAATTACTTACGTACAAACGTATTTACTCTTTCTTACATACTTATATACTTACTTACTTACTTACATACTTATTTCGCTCGCTCCATTAGAAGTAGAGGCAATTCACGGCGACTCTCCAGCGCACACAACTTTGTGCGATCCTCTCAAAAGCTCTCTATCCCCTTGACATGTTTTTGTGCCTTCCTCTCCTTACCCCAATGGGGTTCCACATCAGAGACTGTCTTGTGACATTTGTTGTTGGCTTTCCCAGGGTTATCCAATCAAGCCCAACGGTCTCCTTAGGATCTGTTTGGCGACCAAATATTAATATGTAATACGATGAACAATTGTATAACCTCAAATTTTCTTATAAATTAATAGCAACCATTATTAGCAAAATATATGATGTTACAGTGCATTATGTCTAAAATAAATCATGCTGTTACTATATATACGGTTAAGTTAGTCTTAACCTCTGTGAGGTCATTTCACCTTTTCAGTTATTTACTGTAGTCTGATGACTTTGTCATATTGGCATCGTCAGCGTCATCGAGAATAATTCCAGGGTTGTTCATTGGTGTTTACTGTAACTTAATCAGTGACATCGTTGGAACTCATAACAATAATGTCAATAGTGTTGGATCAAACGTCGATACAGTCCAAGCGAGACACATTCACACGAAAGAAGGGAAGAGCAAGCAGAACGATAGAAAGAAGCATAGCAACGCCAAGATAGGTAAAAGGAAATGTTCTACATGACAAAACACTATATATACTCATCCTTATACCTGACATGCCGATGTCTCCTAGCAACCCTGCAACGATATAGAACACACGAATAAACACTCCGGTAACATCGCAACGAAAAACTGCAAAATGCGTTCCACTCCATACATTTAATGTTCTGTAGATACGTGGTCAAGCCTACTTTACATTTGTCAGACAGATAAAAAAAAAACTTAAACTGTTTGCACAATTATTACTTCAAAAAGCGCCCTGTAATTCCACAATAAAATTCCTGTCCACATGTTATCTTCAATAACGCATATCAACTGTAAGTTCACATAGTGACCAGAAATAACTATTACAAAAGTAAGCTGTTATGTTATATGCGTTCCAAATTATCACGAGAATAAATGCCGACTTACCAACGCCAAAACTTGCACTCTCGTTGAACAACTTTGTGTCTTGAAACTTGCGGATGAACAGTTCTTTCTTGTCGTTGGTCGAAATGTAGTAGTCGGAGTATTTGACGGATTGGAACGACGTGAAGCCATCGTAGAAGGAGTCCGTGTTGCCGTTGAAGGTGGCGTCGTTGTAAAACAAGTCAGTCTCAGATACTTTCGTTAAGTACAGTCGATAGTTTCTGTGACGTAGGTACCAACCAGGTTTCTCAGAGGACATTATAGAGACCGTGTTAGCAGCTTTCGTTAGTCCTGGACGAACCTGATAAAACATCATTTCAGTCTTGCTTACAATGGCGGCGTCTCCGTCCAGCGAAACGTACTCTCGATGTTCCTAGTTGAACAAGACTCTTTCTGCACCTACAACATACACAACGTGGACACAATTTGAATAAAGTAGAAAACCAATTATGTCTTATTAACATTCAATAGGCCACAAACAAAACTTGGAATTAAGGCAGTTTAAAAGAAATAATGATTATGCATCAAGAAATCATTTCCGCAACAATATATCGATATATGAGTTGCTATACCAGAGACACAGCTTATTTTAGAACATGTGCTTTAAATAAAGAATATTATATCGATATTCCAGTCATCAGGTCACGGACCGACCGCTGATTGACGTACGTATCTACATCGCAGTACGTACTTGGATTGATGTACGGGCGTACTACGTTTGGCGTACATAAGTATTCTCTTCTCCGCCGTAATAAGGGAACCCAGAAACATGCCAAAAGTAATGTGTTACGACTTCTGTGATAAGTCAGGAGTGAAGAAAATCTGAGGCAATAATTGGGCTATATTTATAAACCGGATATGACATGTTTGGAGTTCACAGGCTTCCCCTAGGACTACTAAAAGTTGGTCAAGGTTGGCAGAGCCAAATAAATCTCGCAAAATAGAATGAATTGATCATTGTCATGATCTCGAATATAGTTTGTTGTTGACATGTTTATCTTAGGTTTCATTTGCACCAACAATTGCAGAGTTTGTATTGCATGTTTGTGAAAAATCACTGAAACAAACAAACTGCTCCTGCAAAGATCAGATTGGTGCTTACTTCGATTGACGTACGATCGTACTTCCATTTAAGATGTGGTGTTCTAGGTGTTCTAGTATGTTGACTATAAATATTAAAGAGAGACAGAGAGACAGAGAGACAGAGAGACAGAGAGACAGAGATCGTTGAGAGGCGAGTCTAGTAGTATACAATTATACAAGACGTAGCAATGCATATACTCAAACAAAGTATGCCCATACTTCAATCCAAGTACAGCTGGTGAATACTGGAAGGGGTGATCTTTCATGATAATTATCTTAGAAATATGCAATAGAATTTAGGTAAAACTCTCATCAAACTGAGGCAAAATGACAGTGTACTACAAAAACATGTCAACATTAGAGCATGCTTATCATCCCGAGTAGTATGGCTACCAATTGTATGAGCCTATTCAAAACCGAGTAACACTTCTCACCGATACTTACACTTGACACAATGCTCTTTCCGAGCGTTGTTTCTGGAAAGCAACGTCTGCTGAATCACTGGGGGTAACTGATTGATTATCAAGTGGTTTTGGCCAATGAATTTCCTGATTACAAATAAATTTACACCTTTTCAAGCAGAGACTTGTTTCGACAAGAAACGTAGTACGCCCGTACCACAATCAAAGGACGTACTACAATGGAAGTACATTCGTCGATCTGCGGTCGTCCGTGACCTGGTCATATATATTTACTCTAGAAACCCACACAAGTAGATTTAATGCACTATTCAAAACGCCGATGTTAGTAATCATGTTTAGGCTGGCATAATTTAGTCAAAAAAGGGTCTCGGAAGCTATGTTATTCTTAATATAATTGAAAATTATCTAAACTAGTTGGCGGACTCGTGTGGATCACATAACGCATATTATTCCATTAATTCGCTATTTCAAAAACGTATATGAGAGTTTGATCAATCCAATAATTCCCCAAACGCTATCATTACAAACAGGTTGAAAGTGGTCATGTTAAGAGCTTTTAAATGTAACCTGCTATGTTATATAATGATTAAACATACATGTATATACCATGTGATCAACAGCAGAATATTCGACTTACCGTTGCTGAAGCTAGCAGTGTCCTTAAAGGATATGTTGTCTTGAAACTTGCGGATGAACAGTTCTTTCTTGTCGTTGGTTGAAATGTAGTAGTCTGGGTAGTTGACGGATTGGAACGACGTGAAGCCATCGTAGAAGGAGGCCGTGTGTTCGTTGAAGGTGGCGTCTTTATAAAACAAGTCTGTCTCAGATAGTTTAGCCAAGTACAGACGATAGTTTCTGTGAAGTAGATACCAACCGGGTTTCTCCGATGGCATTATAGAGACAGTGTTGGCGGCTTTAGTTAATCCTGGACGAACCAGACAAAACATCACTTCAGTCTTGCTTACAATGGCAGCGTCCCCGTCCAGCGAAACGTACGCTCGATGTGCGTAGTTGAACAGGACTCTTTCTGCACCTACAACATTCACAACGTGGACACAACTTGAACTAATGGAATATAAAGTTTCAGGAAGAAATTCCAGGCTTCGCTCACACATACACACCTGCGCTCACGCACAAACGCACAAACGCACACACACACACACACACACACACACACACACACACACACACATTCTCTCTATATGTGTACCTCCTCCCATGGAAAGGCAAAGGAATTATCATAGTCACACAAATGACAGATAAGTTATTTCATTCACTTATCTTTCCCGCCTACCATCGCGCTTATGTATAATTCATCAACAGTCAAAATGCAAGCTTCCATGTGTCGCCAACCTGGTGTATGATTGATAGCTCAGAAGTACCGCCCACCTACTGTATGATTGATACCTCTTAAGTACAGTCCACCTGGTTTACGATAGACATACGTCCCTGCTTCGCGCATTAGGAGCTGAATAACGTGCACAGAGTGTTGTCGCAACTGTTGTTGCTACGTACGTATTATTTATTAATTAGGCTTTTAGCTGAACAGTCAACCTAGTTGTAATTGCAAATTATATTCACCAGGGAATGCGATGTTTATTTATTTGACATGTTTAATTCATTGTGTGTGTGTGTGCGCGCGCGCGTCTGCGTGCGTGCGTGCGTGCGTGAGTGCGTGCGGGCGTGCATGTGCGTGCTTCCGTGGGTGGAAACGTTGAGAAACACTTGCTATAATTTACGTTCTTCTAGGTAACGATCATGAGTCTGAAATGATGCACTGCATATATATATATATATATATATATATATGAGAGCTTTCGCGGAATAGTAAACAAACGTATCGTCATGAAACCTACAGGGCCTGTTAACCTCTGTGGAAGAGTACTGATGGCATACAGCGTACAGCTCTCTGGTGTTTTTCCCACGTTGTTGAATTTATCAGTCAGCTCAAATAACATACCTGCCCTGTGGAGAATGTTGATGATTTGCCCAGTGCCTAAAAACCCGACCGAGCGGAACTTAACGACGTTCGCCCAATTGACCTTCCCCCGTTATCATGAAATGCTTTGAGAGTATATCGTTGCACACCTTACTAAAACAGACAGAAGACAAACTAGACCATTTGCAGATTGTGTATAAGGGGAACATAAGATAGGGTAGAAGATGTCATTCTATCCTTTCTTCATGATACATACACCCATCTAAACATAGCTGGATTCCTTGTCAGTATCCTGCTTATAGAGTCCGCGGCAGTGTCACGTCCATTGTCTGTCTACCAGGCCACGCTGTCACGTAGTCAAACAAAATGGCATTAACATTAATCGAGTGATTGGAGGTATATGACGACAACGTTGAAAGTTGGGAGTCGTACACTGAACGTTTCGAATAATTTGTTGCTGCAAATGACAAAAGTCCGTGTTTTGAGTGTGATTGGAAGGCGAACATACTAGTTGTTAAAGCATTAGTTTCTCCAGCAAAGCTGAGTGAACTGCCGTATGCAGACCAATGTGACGCCCTACTCAAACTTCGGCATCCACGGCCCTTGATTATATTCGAAAGTTTCCGATTTTATCAACGAAATCAGAAAGAGGGTGAATTAATTTCGCAGTTAATCGCCGAGAATAAAAAAACTCGCCGAGTTTTGCAAGTTTGGCGAAGTGCTGGACAATGCATTACGTGATCGACTCGTCGAGCGTTGACAATTGCTATAGGAATGGAACGTGCGATTCGTGCGTGCTGAAAAGGGGGCGTATCAGTATGAGCTTTCAAATACATACATTTTCGAAGAAGCGACATTAAAACCGTAGTTCACAAAGACAAGCCAGACAGCAACAACATAGTAAAAACACGAAAAAGACACGGTGTGTCCGCTGCAACCGAAACAACCATGGTCCTGCTGATTGCTATTTTAAAGATGCAACATGGAACAGTTGCGGGAAGCGGGGCCACATTAGGTCACTTTGTTTGTATACAAAACAAAGCCAAAAGCGAAACAACGGGGTTCTCTCAGTAAAACAAGCAACGCGTCAAATTGACAGCAACGTTGATAGTGCCGAAGACGGGGTAGAGACTTGAACTGTATACCGTGCTCAGTGGCAGTGGCACCACCTGGCTACAAATAGAAGGAAATGACAGGCAAATGGAACTCGACACGGGAGCAGCAGTGTCGGTAATGGGTCGCGAGGACTACGAGATGTATCTGGTTCATGTTCCTCTGAAGAAATCTTCGATACAACTGGAGACGTATACCAGCGAAAACATATGCCCACTTGGCATTGCTTATGTCGACGTGAGCTACAATGGCCAGAAGCAGACGTTGAGCCTCTACGTCATCGACAAGGGGGCCCACCGTTATTCGGTCTTGAATGGTTGAACAACATACAGCTAAACTGGCCTGAAATTAAGGCACTCTCAGCACATGTGGTTTCCACATCTACGAAGAAGTTGGAGAGCATCATTAAGAAACATGTCGCAGTCTTCAGCCCTGGTGTAGGGAAAGTGAAAGGCCATCAAGCCAAACTGACGGTGGAAGTTGATAGCAAGCCCCATTTCCACAAGGCACGTCCAGTACCGTATACAATAAGGCCCAACGTCGAACTGGAAATAGAACGCTTTCCGTCGGAAGAAAACATCAGACCTGCGGAATGCAGCATTTAGGCAGCTCCAATTGTTCCAGTGTTAAAAAGGAACGGGATTGTCCGCCTTCAAGGTCACCGTTAACCCGGTACTTGAGACGGACAAGTACGCGCTTCCGAAGATTGTAGATATTTTGGCAACATTGTCTGCTGGCAAAACATTCTCTAAGATAGATCTATCAGAAACATACATCCAAATGGAAGTGTCCGAATATAGAAGAGAACTGCTCACCATAAACACGCACAAGGGACTTTTCCAATATAATCATCTGGTTTATGGTGTTGCGTCATCTCCCCTTGCACCTGGCAGAAAACCATGGACCCGGTTCTGCAGAGAATTCCCTACGTGCAATGTTATATGGATGACATCATCGTAACTGGACGCACGGACGCAGGACATCTGGCTACTCTCGAGAAGGTTCTCACACATCTCGAATAGCACAAAACCAAAGTGAACCGACAGAAGTGCGAATTCTTCAAGGACAGAGTCGAGTACTATGGTGATGCGATTGACAAGAATGGTCTTCACAGATCTGAGAAGAAAGTGGATAACAACGCGTGCCCTGAAATTGCCTCGCAGCTTCGTCCTCTGTTAGGTATGGTAAACTATTACCATAACTTTCTACCTCGCCTGTCAACAGTCCGGCAACCTCTGCATTTGCTGTTGCAAACTGACCAGAACTGGCATTGGGGAAAATCACAGGAAGATGCCTTCCTAGAAGTGAAGGGACTTATAGCATCGGATAAAGTATTGAAATGACGCGTCACCATATTGACTGGGAGCTGTTATCTAGCACGTGATGGACGATGGTGATGAGTGCCCGATCGCATTCGTCTCCAGAATTCTCTCAAAAGCAGAGATGAACTACTCACGTGGAGGGTGAACCATGCGTCAGACAGCACGATTTCTTCGCACTCAAGACGAGACCGACCTCGACCATCGATGAACTTGTAGATCAAATCAAGTTAGCGCTAGATGACGATGACGTAATCGGCCCTCGCTAATCGGATTGCTACAATGGTTGCTAACAAAATAAACAGAAGGCTTAGTGATCTAGAAAAGGAGTTGACAGCAAAGGAAGCACGGATCGAACAACTTGAACAAGCTGTTGACAATCTGGAGCAGTACAGCCGTCTGTCCTCAGTGCGCATCATCATAGAGGAAAACAACGAAGGTGAACAACTTGATAAGATTATCACTGACTTGTTTGACGATATGGACGTGCCACTAACAGTGAACCATATCAACAGAGCCCATATGATTGGGCCCAGAACATCCACTACAAACAGAAACCACCCGCGCCAAATTATAGTCCCGTTCAAAGACTATAAATCGAAGGATGACTTCATTAAAGCTCGAAAACGGCTACGCTCTAAACGATCAAATGTCTTCATATCGGGAGACCTCAATCAGAAGAGAGCAATACTACTGTTCTTGTGCCGGTCATTAAAGAAACAGCATACGATTCTCGACATTTGGCCGTACGACGGAAGGATTGTCATGAAGGACCTAAAGGGAACAATCAAAACCGTCAGTCGGGAAGATGAACTTAATGCACTGTAATTGCATTGGACATCTGCTCAAGTCACGGTGGACATTTTATATCTCTAACCGACCTGTCATAGTGCAACTGTACCATTCATGGACTCATTCATAGACACCTTCGTATTCTATATATTGTTCGTGCCATATTTGAGTACTCATATATAATATATTGCTATGTTTTATTGATATATATATATCATGTATTCTAATTAATCTACTGCAACTTAACAGATGTCATACAACGTTGTTTTGTTATAAAACTGTTTGTAAATGCTACATGCAATTATAGAAGCATTATTTTGTACCGTATGAATGTGTATGTATATACTGCATTTAAATCCTATGAGCCAATTACCTAACACTACCTTAGCAGATGCAGGTGACGTACATGAATATGAAACTGGTGCTGCAATGCGGAATATAGATCCCGATTGTAATTTAATTACAACAGATAACTTTGTTAATACTAAAATTATCTTGAGGATTACATTAATGAAGTTATAAAAAAAATCATATATCTGATGACGAGTTCTCGCTCATGCGTTTAAATAACCGTAGCTTGCCAAAGAACAATGGCAAATTGGGCGTTTCTTGTCACTGATCGACAACATGTACTCGGTCATCGATCTAAGTGAAACTTGGATACATAATGACAATCTTTATCTAATAAGTGTCATAACTGAATATTTGGAAAGCGTTTTTATTGAAGTCAAGACTCAGTCTAAGGCATGCAAGAACAAAACAACTGTAGATATTGACTATCGACCACATAATACAAATATTAATGCTCTCTCAGAACATATTATCAATATTATACAAACTCTCAAGGTTGATAATAAACAGTGTTACATAATGGGTGACTTTAACATTAATCTATTTAATTATGGTAGTCACACGGAAACCCTAGATAACATAGATGCAATGTTCCAACAAGCATTTATACCCCTTATCAGCTAGCCTACCAGAATAAGATAATCAACTACCACTGTCGTCGATGATATATACAGCAATGGTATAATTGGTTCAAATTATCAATTGCATGAAATAATATATACAACTATTTCTGACCACTTACCAATATTTTGCTCACTAAACAGACTAATAGCATAAAGGTAGAAACGACAATAACGACTAGAATATATAATGCGCAAACTTCTGCTACATTCAAAGAGAGTATAGATCAAATATTCTCGGATGACGCTTATGTATGCAGAGATCCTTAAGAAAGTAATTCTATATTAGTTAATGAGATATTAATTGCATACAGTAATTCATTCCCTTTAGTTAAGACAAATATCAGGACAAGAAAACATAAATCATGGATTAGTACATGACTCAGACACTCCATTAGAACTAAACACAAATTGTATATGTACTACTTGAAAAAAATCGACTGTCTTCAATTAAACTAACTATAAAAATATATAAAGAATATTACAAATAATGTAAATCGTGTTATTACTGTAGCAGAAAGAGAATACTATCGACGTGAGCTTCAACAGCACAGGGGTAATTTGCAGAAAAACATGGATAGCTTTAAAGAGTATTATAGGAAGGAAGGAAATATTTTTATCTAACGACAAATGACTAATTG
Source organism: Paraescarpia echinospica (assembly GCA_020002185.1). NCBI lineage: Eukaryota > Metazoa > Annelida > Polychaeta > Sabellida > Siboglinidae > Paraescarpia > Paraescarpia echinospica. Next base: position 26,592 of record JAHLWY010000258.1, read on the forward strand.
ACGGTAAATTAACCAAAAAACAAAAAATGCATAGCTGATAAAATTAATGAATATCTTACAAGTATAGAATCAGAATTGGCTGATAAGATGCCAGTCATGTCAAAGAGTCCTGATGATTACCTCCAAAGAGTCTAAAAAAATTAAATGTATCTGTCGCCAGCCACACCAGATGAGATAAAGGGAATTATTAAGAATTTTAAAAACTCTAGTCCTGGATGGGATGGCATAAAACCTATTATTGTCAAGCAGGCCTTCTCTTTTAAAATGGCGATACAGCATTAATTAAAAATTATAGACCTATTTCTGTCTTAATTGTATTTTCAAAGGTGTTTGAAAGATTAATTTACAATAGATTAATGAATTACATAATGAAACAACATATTGTCTAATCCCCAATTTGGATTTAGGAAAGGATATTCCACTGATATCGCTATTTCACTTCTAACTGACAAAATTAGTAAGGCAATCAATAACAAAGAGCACATAATTGGGTTATTTCTGGATTTAGCCAAAGCATTTGATATCGTTAATCATAATATATTATTGACAAAATTAACACATTATGGGAGGAAGGAATATACTCCAATGGATTCGTAACTTTTTAAGTAACAGACAACAACGAGTACAATTTTATGGAACAAAAGCTTCCCTTAAAAACGTAACATGTTATGTTCCACAGGGTTCAATTCTGGGACGTTTAGGTTTTCTTATCTACATAAATGATTTATCTACTTTATCTGACACAATGTTTACCATTATGTTTGCTGATGACACGAGCATCTTTATTCAAGGCAACAATATAGATGAAATAGAAAACGCTCTGAACTCTGAAATAAAAATATATCTTTATGGCTTAAGATTAATAAACTTTCTTTGATTTTACAGAAAACTCACACAGTGACCTTCAGTAATACGATGAGTATAAGAGAAAGGAGTAATAACATTTGCATAGACGGCATACAAATTAACACTGTACATGAGATAAAGTTTTTGGGTCTGCTTATAAATAATAAATTGAACTGGAGCGCACACATTAAATATATATCAAATAAAATTTCTAAGAATACTGGTACTATATAAAAAGGTAACAAAGAAATTAGATAATAAATCATTATTAAATCTGTATTACATGTTTATATACCCATATATCACTTACTATAATGTCGTCTGGGGAAGGGCCCCGAATATATAACTAGCTAAAATTTATTTACTCCAAAAAGAGTTTTCATGTAATAAGTCATGTAGGATTTATTGATCATACACATACTTTATTTGCATGATATCAAATAATGAATATTTATGACATAAATAAATACGTATGCTCTATTCTAATGCTCTATTCAAGCATAAAAGGGGTACGTTGCCCAATATGTTTCATGATGTATTTGTCCTGCAAATATTCACACATAAATATAATCCAAGCAGGAAGGAACATATAAAAACATACCAACGGAAAGACGAATTACCTGTCCAGCAAGGATGTCTGTTGTGGTGTACTTGGATCATCTTACCTCCGAAGCTTCGTTACAGGTTGCTACAGGAACTGCACGAAGACCTCCTGGTGCCTGAGCAGAAGCTACGTGTGGTGGCCAGGAATGGACCAGCAGATCTAGGACATCGCGAAATTCTGCCAATGTTGCCAAGAAACACAGCGGGCACCAAAACTGGCCGCCTTGCACACTTGGGAATTTTCATACAGGCGGTGGCAACACGTGAACATCGACTTCGTTGGATAAACAGTCCTTGTGTTAAACTTAAAAAAAGCGTGTTGGAGATTTACTTCGATGGACGTAAACGAGTAAATATACAACACAGGCGAAGACAGTGAGCAATTTTGTTTTGTGTAAGTCAAGTGAAACGATAATAATTGCAAATTCTGGCCGACATAACTGTCTACAGATTAAAAGGGTTTCCAAAAACATGCATGGCTTATTTATATCCATATGCTACTTTTATTTGTAGATGCATTCTATTTTTGATCTGTGATTTACAAAACGTAACTTGGAGTGACACTAATGGATGGGTAATTGCTCTGGCAGCATTGTGCAAAAATCTAATCTGTGATGTGTCTCACCGTCAACCAATGACGCCTCCAGGACTTTACAACTAGATAAAGCGCGTTGTTAGTGTTTTATATGAAGTTCAAGTCAACAATGCTTTTGCTGGTCGGTAACTGGTCATTCTGACAATAATGCCCAAACCATTTCCATGTTCGTTTGCTAGAATATTGTTGCTTAGTTTTGTTGTTTGGTGGATGTTCCATTCCATTCCATCCATTCCATTCCTTCCTTCCTTTCTCATTGATCCATTCTTTCGGACCAAAATTTCTCGATGCATATTAAAAATGTTTGCCAGATAAGGCACGATGCTTGCGTAATACAAGTGGCTTACCGAAGACGTCAGTAGTCCAGAAACAGACCAAACCCACGAGGAGAATTCGAACAAGGAATCCGGTTGACGGCATAGCCGGTTGACCAGTTCGCATGTTCGAACAGTGATTCTTCATTATGTAGATGTACTATTCACGGTCGCTCAGTAGACAAGGTAACTCTTGCTTCAGTCATACACTATCCCCACAACAGTCTACCAATCGACTGGTGGCCGGCTCTGTGGTGGATACCACACACCGTAGCAACACGTATGAATATTGATCGAAGGTTGGAGCGAATTAACTTGGCCTTTGGTGGTGGACAGCTGGAACCTAATACAACTACAATCAGTAACTGTCAGATTTATGTAAAACTATTTAATGTTGCATTATCTTGTTCAGTGACACCTGTACAAACAATCTTGCTATATATCATAGAAGTTACCAACAACAGATCATTAAAGGGTTGCATTGACGATATTTTAGTCTTAATTTTACGTAACATCTGAACTAGATGCTCTCTTTCTCTCTCTCTCTCTCTCTTTCTCCCTCTCTCTCTCTCTCTCTCTCTCTCTCTCTCTCTCTTCTCTCTCTCTCTCTCTCTCTCTTTCTCTCTCTCTCTCTCTCTCTCTCTCTCTCTCTCTCTCTCTCTCTCTCTCTCTCTTTCTCTCTCTCTCTCTCTTTGTCTCTCTCTCTCTCTCTCTCTCTCTCTCTCTCTCTCTCTCTCTCTCTCTCACACACACACACACACACACACACACACTCTCTCTCTCTCTCTCTCTCTCTCTCTCACTGTATATATATATATATATACACATACACTGAAACATGATCGTCCGCCCTGAGGGAAAGCTTTGCATAATATGTGAGATTATTGACTGTACTTGCCGAATGAATACCGCACCATTATGGTAAACAACATCGATCGTACGATGACGGTCTCGGTGCCAATTATCAGAAGAATGTCCTCCTCCTCTTCAGCTCGACGTGCAGTGCTGGCGGATGTCACACCAAAATACCAATAGAATGTCCAACTTCCACAACATCTGCCTAAGAAAGATACTGAGAGTTTACAGGCCTGCGACCATCTCCAAAGCCGAACACCATAAAAGAGCAAAACAAAAATACATCTGGCTCATCCTGCGAAAAGAGAACGTGGACAAGGCTTGGCCAGATCTACATAATGAAAAAACAACTACCAGGCCAAACAAGCTAACCTGGACGCCAGGAGGAATATTAAAAAGAGGTAGACCAAAAACAAACGTTTGGAAAAAAATGACTGACGAACTATAGGCTGCTGGGCTGATATGGGACAGAGCAGCAAGGAGAGCGGAAGACAGAGGAGATTTGTGAGGTCTTGAGCAAGCTTCATGTGCCACACGACTCGAAGAGGATAATAAATAAGTAATATATTTTTAATAAATAAGTAGACTAATAAATATTAAAAAAAATTAATGTTTTATTATATTGTGATGATAGACCAATCCGCACCGGTCAGCGTGGAAGGATAGGTCAACAACACCAGCATGCAAAGTACAGTGAAGTCAAGGCCCCCTGTCCCCATCTGCATCGAAAGAGTCTATGACCAAGCAGGCGGTTCGGTTCAACTAGGGCTACGTGCAGGGGTGCTATGAATCTCTGAGACAAGAAGAGCCGCCGAGAGAGATTAGTTAGACTGAAGATAGCAACATATAAAGTAAGAACACTACTAAAAGATGAACAGATACAAGAACTGGAGGAAGAACTTAGGGAAACCAGGTTGGTATGGGATGGGATCGGGATCGGAGAAGTCAGAAGAAGAGAGGAATTATTCACTACCTTACAAAGCGGCCATCTACCATACCATTCCACGGAGAACAACGGCCAAGAAGGAGTGTGCTTTCTCATAAACAAGAAATGGAAAAACTATATAGTGAGGGTTAACAGCATCAGCCCAGGGAGGAAATGGACGTGGAAAAGTCCAAATGGAGAGACGAAGAACGAAAACGACTACATCCTAACAAACAGACCACACATGGTCACTGACGTAACTGTCATCAACCAAGTCATCATCAGAAGTGACCACATAATGGTAATGAGCAACATAAAACTGGACGTCAAGGCTGAAAGGGAAGTTAATAAACAAGAGACCACCAAGTGTAGATACCACACAAATCGGAAGAAAATAGATCGAATTCCAACTCGAACTGCGAAATCAAATCGAGAAACTACAAGAACTAGACGACATCGACACCATGAGCGAAAACATCACTGAGATGATCCAACTAAGTGCGACAAGTGTAGCCAAAGCAATAGACAGGTATGTTAAGACGAGAATATCGTCACCGACACGAGCACTGATGAAGAAACGACGAGAAATGGTGAATAACGGCGATCGTTAAAACAAATAGAGTACGCAGAAATATGCACGTCCATCAAAATGAAAGCGAAGGAATACAACAGTAAGTACAAACAAGATAGCATAAGAGAAACGATTATGGCATCATAGAGCCTGAAGAAAGCCAGAAGAACACAGGGACTAGGCCGAGCAGACTATTACACTTCTAGACAAGCAGGGGAGAGAAATACAAGACCAAGATATGATCATGGAACGAATAGAGGAATTCTACACTGAGTTATATGACAGAGAACAGATTACCATAATTCACACCGACCCGAAATAGGTACCAGAGATAACACTACGGGAGGTGGAAGCAGCGCCAAGAGATATGAACAATGGGAAGACATCAGGCAACGACCATGTAAACATTGAAACAATAAAAGCAGGAGAAGATACCATCTCGAAGACACTGAATAAGCTGTTTATTAGAAACACGAATACCCACCGCATGGAAGAATGCAAAGATGGTGATAATTTTCAAGAAGGGATATAAGAAGACTTAAAGAACTACAGAACGATTTGTCTGTTATCAAACATCTACAAATTACTCACAAAGATACTAACGAATAGACTAGAGAAGACACTGGACGAAAACCAACCACGAGAGCAAGCAGGCTTCAGAAACAGGTACTCAACGACAGATCACATACACGTCGTAAACCAACTGAAAGAGAAATGCCGAGAATATAAGATCCCGATCAATATCGCTTTCGTTGACTACAAGAAGGCTTTCGACTCGGTGCGAACTCAAGCAATACTGACCTCCCTTCAAGGACAGGGGATAGAAGACGTGTACATCGAACTGTTGAAAGACATCTACAACAACAGCTTGGTGACAGTCCATCTACACAAAGAGAGCAACAAGATCAACATCAAAAGAGGAGTACGACAGGGTGACACCATATCGCCCAAGCTGTTCACGGCAACACTCGAAAGCATATTCCGAAGGGTGACCTGAGAAATCAGAGGCTTGAGGATAGACGGAGAATATCTTAGTGATCTTCGCTTCGCCGACGACATACTCATATGCGCTACTACTCCGCAACAACTAAAAAAATGCTGCAGGAGCTAGCTGATGAAAGTAAAAAACAAGGTCTGAAGATGAATATTTCGAAGATAAAAGTGATGCTAGAAAATGACACATCAATATATATCATCACTACGCAGATAGAGAACGTGGAAAGCTACGTCTATCTGGGACAGCGATACACTCTCAGAGACAAAACCCAAGATAAAGAGATTTAAAGAAGAATCACCGCCGGCTTGACAGCATTCACCAAACACTGCGACATCTTCAAGGGTAACTTTTAACTCATGCGTACTTCCAGCGATGACATACGGCGCGGAAACATGGGCACTCACCACCCAGGCAAAGAACAAGCTAGCAGCCCACAAACAAAGATGGAAAGAAGTATGTTAAACACCTGGGCAAGACAGACGACAAAGGTCATAGACATGATAGAACAAATCAGAAGACAGAAATGGACCTGGGCAGGGCACATCAGCAGACTACGAGATAACCGATGGACATCGCGTATCACAATCTGGAGACCTTACGAAAGGAAAAAATCTAGAGGAAGACCGGCGAGACGGTGGAGAGATGAACTAGAAGAGTACTGGAATGGCACCATCTGGAAGAGGATAGTGCAAGACAGCAGAGTTGGAAACGACATGCTGACGCCCAACAACGGGACACTGCGGCTGCACAATGATGATGATGATAATAGAATACGTGACGTATAACGATTACACAATAAAAGGCAAGCTTTAAAAGGGCGTTTTAAGGGGAGCTTTAACAGTGTTTATATAATCAAGGAGCCACGGTTCTTTGGGTATCTCGAGATTGTGACGAGGACCTGTCAGCGGCGCACGTGCATCCAGTCCAAAGGACTGCTCAAGGCGCTTGATCCTTTACTCCATGGCAGACTTGTTGAATCGAACCCCATCTCTACTTCTGTGGGAAGGATTCAGCCACGCTGCAGTTTATGCGCGAAGACTATTCGTACACAAATATTCACCACTTTCTATACCAATATACTCATTCATATGAACTGAAGCAACGTAGTGTGAACGAACTTTCCCTATGTTTGACACGGCAGTACAGCATTCGAACCTGGGTTATCTCGATTGAGAGCGCCGTGCTGCTCCAAGCAATGCGCTACTGCGTTCCACGGCTGTGTATGTCTACCTCCTCTAAGGCGGTGAGGCATATTCGCCTCCTTCTGTAGTCATTCGGTTGCATTAACCATTGGTCCATGCTCTACCAACTGGCGATATGTTTGAGAAAAAAAAGTAATGCTTATATACCTTGGTAGCAACCTGTGTGGACATTGTTTGGTTAAACGTAAACTATCGGCAGTTTTGTCGCAGAAGTCGTCACGCTCGAGCAGTTGTGTGCACCCGAGCGGCGAGGTGCGACTCTTGACTTGTCACGCAGTCACATTGACAGATCAACTAACGGATAATTTGCCAAAGTGGTTTATTAGGGAAATTACTGGGCTATATCGAGCAATCGGGAAAACAACGCTATTGGCTTCGCACCTCGAGGACGCAGACGTTGAAGTCATTGTTAACGACGCGCTAGCAATGCAGCAAGGTATCTTCGAGAAGATGATGGAGACACAACAGAAAGCTTTCCATGTCTGCCTCAAGTCGTTCATGGAGGCGTCCAACAAACGTGTTGACGAAATCGTGAGAGAGACGGCGAAAGAGATCGCGGACCTGCTAGCAAGTCTCCAGTATACACAGAAAGAAGTGGATCAGATCAAGAGCGCGATTAGTAAACACTCTGAACATCTCATCAACAAGGGTAGAGACCTCGAGATGGTCACAGCCGCGCAGCATGAGGTCGAAGATGGCATCGATTACTTGGAGAATCAGTCACGACGAAACAACCTGCGTATAGACGATGTAGCAGAAAGTGCGACAGAGACGTGGGCAGACACCGAGGCAGCCGTGCGTAAAACGTTTGTGTCATCGCTGAAACTGTCAGAACAACAGGCAACCGAAGTGAGAACCGAGCAGGCGCATAGAACTGGCGGAAACAAACACTTGGACAAACCGAAGACAGTCGTCGTGAAGTCTGAGAGCTTCAAACAACGCGACGTTATTCTCCTGGCCTCCCCGTAGTGTGTGTGAATGAGGACCTTTCACATCGGGTGATGGCGAGACGAAAGGGGCTACTCCCCAAACTGTGAGAGGCAAGGGAGAAGGGCAAGATTGCATATCTCTCCTATGACAAACTCGTAGTCAGAGATCGAGGGGATAATATAACCTAAGTATATGCGGTAGAACGATCCACGAACTTTGACGATAACTATCTCAACGGACATTGACAATGGCTAGTCAATATTAAGCTTTTCCCTGTGTCGATGATGATGTCTTTGTAGAAATGAGTTCAACGTCCGATGTCAGTTTACCACTTTAAACTTACATGCAGTGTGTGACACTTGTTCCGATATTTCTGTTCAACAGTGTGAATACGATGATGATGACGATATTTCTGTTCAACAGTGTGAATACGATGATGATGACGATATTTCTGTTCAACAGTGTGAATACGATGATGATGACGATATTTATGTTCAACAGTGTGAATACGATGATGATGACGATATTTCTGTTCAACAGTGTGAATACGATGATGATGACGATATTTCTGTTCAACAATGTGAATACGATGATGATGATGATGATGTTGAAGATACACTGCGTGACACTTTTATCCGATATTTCTGTTCAACAATGTGAACACGATGATGATGATGATGTTGAAGATACACTGCGTGACACTTGTTCCGATATTTCTGTTCAACGATGTGAATACGATGATGATGATGATGACGTTGAAGATACACCGAGTGGCGTTTTGAATAATTTGGACCCATATAATCATTTTCATAATAGTGTACATACCAATTCAAAATATTACAGTGATGAACAGTTTGTGTGCAATGTCAAATCAGAGAGTGACCTATCATTTATACATTTTAATGCACGACGTTTAAATAAGAATTTTCAAAACATTAAGATTTAATTGATGACATTAAACTTTCGTTTGATACCACAGCAAAAGCTGAGCTGATTCCAGCACAATTTACGATTACTCATTAAATGGATATGAAGTTTTCCACATTGTAAGAGATAGCACAAAAAGAGGGGGTGTGGCAGTTTATGTTAACGAAAGATTCACTTGCAAACTTCGAGCAGTAAAATCAAAGGTGATTGACAATATATTTGAATGTTGAATTGGACATGAAAAAAAAATACCAAAATATAGTTGTGAGTTGTGTAGACAGATCCCCGTGTTCAGACATAAACCTGTTTTGAGAGCAGTTGTTTACTGATGTCAAGCCAAGTAAATCTATTGTTATATGTGGTGATGTTACTATCGATCTCCTAAAACAAGATACAATGGATTTATGTATGGTTTACGTCTGTTTCCGTTAATAGACAGACCGATTCGAATTACAACAAACCGAAGAAATTTGAATGCGAATGGATCGAGTTTCAGTTAAAAATAATGTAATGGTGAACATTGAGCCCTTGTCTTTTTACCCCACGGGGGTGTCAGATACTGATATACACCACAACGCGAATTCGCCACTTGTGACACAATTGACACATCAGTTTTAATGGTAATGTCAATGTCATTGATGAAGATCGACGTCGCAACATGTGGTGACATACATGTGGGCAAAATGTAGGTGTGTGGGAGTGGACGTGATGCAGCGTTTGGTAGTAGCTCCCACGACAGCGATCTTACAGTAACAGGTCAAGAGTCGTGATGGACCGAACATTTTCATAAAGCGGAAAGGGAACGTGCTGAGAACTTGTGTACCACCGGCATGCCTATGTGGTCTGGATACTGTGGCGCTGACACAACTATTACAAAAGCTGTATATATGCGAGAACAATTGGGTTCGGAGAATCACAAGAACAAAGAGAGAAGATAGAAGACGAATTAATGATCTGAAGAAAGAGATCGAGATGTAGGGCAGCGTATGGAGAAGATTAGTGGGAAGGCGGAATACGTGGGCAGGTAAGAGTGGATGTAGGCAGACTACCGAATAGAACAGAAGCGGAGAACCATAAAGACTGCGGGAAAAGAAGCAGGCCACTTGGTAAGAGTGGATGTAGGCAGACTACCGAATAGAGCAGAAGCGGAGAACCATAAAGACTGCGGGAAAGTAGCAGGCCACTTGGTAAAAGTGGATGTAGGCAGACTACCGAAGACAACAGACGCGGAGAACCATAAAGACTGCGGGAAAAGAAGCAGGCCACTTGGTAAGAGTGGATGTAGGCAGACTATCGAAGACAACAGAAGCGGAGAACCATAAAGAATGTGGGAAAAGAAGCAGGCCACTTGGTAAGATTGGATGTAGGCAGACTACCGAAGACAACAGAAGCGGAGAACCATAAAGACTGCGGGAAAAGAAGCAGGCCACTTGGTAAGAGTGGATGTAGGCAGACTACCGAAGAGATCAGAAGCGGAGAACCATAAAGACTGCGGGAAAAGAAGCAGGCCACTTGGTAAGAGTGGATGTAGGCAGACTACCAAAGAGAGCAGAAGCGGAGAACCATAAAGACTGCGGGAAAAGAAGCAGGCCACTTGGTAAGAGTGGATGTAGGCAGACTACCGAAGAGAGCAGAAGCGGAGAACCATAAAGACTGCGGGAAAAGAAGCAGGCCACTTGGTAAGAGTGGATGTAGGCAGACTACCAAAGAGAGCAGAAGCGGAGAACCATAAAGACTGCGGGAAAAGAAGCAGGCCACTTGGTAAGAGTGGATGTAGGCAGACTACCGAATAGAGCAGAAGCGGAGAACCATAAAGACTGCGGGAAAGTAGCAGGCCACTTGGTAAAAGTGGATGTAGGCAGACTACCGAAGACAACAGACGCGGAGAACCATAAAGACTGCGGGAAAAGAAGCAGGCCACTTGGTAAGAGTGGATGTAGGCAGACTACCGAAGACAACAGAAGCGGAGAACCATAAAGACTGCGGGAAAAGAAGCAGGCCACTTGGTAAGAGTGGATGTAGGCAGACTACCGAAGACAACAGAAGCGGAGAACCATAAAGACTGCGGGAAAAGAAGCAGGCCACTTGGTAAGAGTGGATGTAGGCAGAATACCGAAGACAACAGAAGCGGAGAACCATAAAGACTGCGGGAAAAGAAGCAGGCCACTTGGTAAGAGTGGATGTAGGCAGACTACCGAAGAGAGAGAAACCATAAAGACTGCGGGAAAAGAAGCAGGCCACTTGGTAAGAGTGGATGTAGGCAGACTACCGAAGAGATCAGAAGCGGAGAACCATAAAGACTGCGGGAAAAGAAGCAGGCCACTTGGTAAGAGTGGATGTAGGCAGACTACCGAAGAGAGCAGAAGTGGAGAACCATAAAGACTCCGGGAAAAGAAGCAGGCCACTTGGTAAGAGTGGATGTAGGCAGAATACCGAAGACAACAGAAGCGGAGAACCATAAAGACTCCGGGAAAAGAAGCAGGCCACTTGGTAAGAGTGGATGTAGGCAGACTACCGAAGAGATCAGAAGCGGAGAACCATAAAGACTGCGGGAAAAGAAGCAGGCCACTTGGTAAGAGTGGATGTAGGCAGAATACCGAAGACAACAGAAGCGGAGAACCATAAAGACTCCGGGAAAAGAAGCAGGCCACTTGGTAAGAGTGGATGTAGGCAGACTACCGAAGAGATCAGAAGCGGAGAACCATAAAGACTCCGGGAAAAGAAGCAGGCCACTTGGTAAGAGTGGATGTAGGCAGACTACCGAAGAGATCAGAAGCGGAGAACCATAAAGACTGCGGGAAAAGAAGCAGGCCAGTTGTCAAGAACGGATGCAGGCAGACTACCGATGCGAGCAGAGGCAGAGTATCATCAAATTGGCAGGACAAGGGGAGAGGTGGGAGTATTGTATAAAGAAGGATGTGTGAACGTCAGAGGAAGCAGAAAGGTGGAGAGAGGGAGTTGCCAACAGGAGCGGTGAGAAATAAAAGAGCAACTCGCACAACGGTACAGACCTTACGGCCAGTCAAAGCTGGGAAACCAAGATTTGGCAGCTGGGACGGCAAGGATCAAGGAGCCTAGGTCGGGAACCGGTTGTCAAACAATCGAACGAAGCACGTCAAGTATTCTGAATGGGGAAGGGAGTCGAGATCGTGGCTTTTGCAGACAGTGTGTAGTGTGACAACCAGTCCGTATGACAACCAGTCTGTGTGTCTCCTAATTACATTATGTAAGCACGCTATACCATTGTTGGTGTGCAAAAATGGTTAGGTTTATATTTAAAATAAGGTTGTTGTAGGTAGGGTTAGTTTGAAGGTACTTTTGATAAGATTGATATCAGATGTTTACATGCATTTATTCGTGGAGAGGTAGCAAAAGTCCATCACACAGACATTCATGCAAAGTTACCCTCGTTCAGGATTCAGTGTGTGGTATTTCCTGTCCTGGCATTGCAGGGACCGTTTCACTAAAATAAAAAGCACATAGTGTAAACCCTCCATTAAGAGGCCATAACACAAACCGTCAATGTTTAGGCTATGTATACATACATATATATATATATATGTATATATATATATACATATATATATATTCTCTTAATAGGGGTAATGATTGATAGGGTGAGGGGCGGGGGCGATACCAACGCGGGGAGTCACGCCGGGCTGTCGACCGTTGTTCGGGTACATCCAGGTTTTGAAATTTGAGCAATCTCGTTTGTCATAAGTTGCCTCTTTATTTAGGAAAAGACAAGTTTTGTTGTTTCTAACAAGGGAAGTAAAGATGTATACAGCTAAATGGAAACCCCTTACTTGCGGTGCATTATCTGCTGCCAGAAGCCTTGTTCTGATCACGAAGTAAGGACTACGAGCGCCTTGTCTAGGCGCCCCCAACATCACATCACGTCATAACAAGTATATTGAAGCCAACGGGAGCTCGCTTTGTAGTGATACTGTCAAAACACTAAAATACATACACTTCTGGTTGCAAATTAAATAGGAATTGTTGCTCAATGTGTGATATCAACAGTTAAACTTAAACGAGCTAACATGTTTTCATTCCCGATCGTTACGTAACGCTTGCTCACAAATCTCTGTGCAAAGCTTCGTCACACTCTAAGGCAGGTTGATGTATTATATGGATGACCCCCTAAGCAGCATTTGTTGTTAAATTTTAGGAGCCTTTTTCAAAATTCCCAAACCCTTTGCCCTTTCACCGAGACACTATTCTAGAAACGATCCAACGCTATACACCCTCAATACCACGAAATATATCCAATACTACCCCCGTTTTCCCAATTTATGTCAGAAAGCAGCGAATTTCTCACGTTCTGGCCCCGGTTCAAACCCCCACCCAATATTCATTACGTTTTGATGCCAATGTTATGTGAGGCCTACCTTGATAAGATATCGTCTATATCATGGTAACGTGTACTCATACGGAAAACATTTGCACAATTGCAGTTAATTGGTTTCAATGAATCAGCTTCCCAAAGCCATGTTCTGCCCTGCCAAGCATAAGTTAATTAATAACTAAAGACAACTCGAGACTACGTGTTAGAAAGTGTTCACTCACAAGAAGAATTGTCAATGAATGGATCTCCTCGATTCTCCCGCTCAGTGCCACTTCTAAAATCACTGCATTGGCTCCCCGTACGATATCGCATTATGTTTAAGATCTGCACAATCACCTACCAAGCCCTTTCATCCAAACAACCTAGTTATTTACACTCAATGCTCACACCAGCCAGACAAGCCAGACAACTTCGGTCGTCTAGTTCGAAGTTGCTATCTGTTCCTAGAGTTAAGACAAAGGCTGGAACTCGAGCTTTTTCAGTTGCCGCGCCAACTATATGGAATTCGCTTCCCGTTAATGTTAAATTAGCAGAAAATATTGTTACATTTCGTCGTCGCCTCAAAACCTATCTTTTCAATATCGCCTATCCTCCCTAGCTTCCTAGCACATCCATTCATTTGTTGACGAATTTCGCCTAGCACACGAGTACGAGAATGCTTAATCCTTTGGTTTTGGTGCGTCACTGAGCTCGGATTGTCTGAGGATATTGGCGCTTAAGAAGTTATTTATTATTATTATTATTAATTCCCCAAAGCAGAAGTCATGTCAACCAGTATAAATTGTTTTAAAGGTATTGACAAATACTTAAAGAATAGTTCTGAAGATTATACGAGTCCGTGTACTCCCTTCCTCGTCAACTCCTTAACTATGTACGCTGCAGTAGAAGACGAAGATCAATGTAAATCCTGGTAAATTAATGTAAAAGGGGTAGTGCTTTGAATGTCTTACACCTGCGCAATGTCGGGTTTTCCTGTTACTAACTAGGGTGCGTGTCAGTCTAAATATAGCATTGCTAAATTACCCAGCACGTGTACAAGTTTACTGAATAGTCGCAAGACGCAGTGAAGCGTGACCATTTAGACATAACCACACAGTCACAGGGTGAGACAGGTCTCTATTACACTCGGTGTCGTGACTACTGGCCACACACACGCAACCTTCGGTGACAATCCTGGTTGAATGTGTTGGGTGTATCTTTGGGAGTTTTGTGATGAGAGAAGGTATAAAGACGTGGGACAGTACGCAGCCTGTTGACGTAAACTGAGGAACCGTCGAGTCGTCTGAAACCTGCAAGATCAGGAAGTAAATGGTAAATGGTTGGGATATATAAACGTGGCAGGTCGTTATATTGTCACTAAATAGTTATAGTGGTTCTATTGTCATTATATATTTTTTTAGAAATAAAATATGAACTTAGCACAGTGTTTCACAATGTCATGATAGAAACTTTGCCAGAACTAACCGGGAGTAGAACGGCCCCAGCCAGTGTGTAATGTACATTAGTGTTTCCATATAGTGCTCACTTCCTGAATGTATTCTATTAATACCGCGTGACGCAACCAAGCATGGCGGCCTCAGTGTTGTGCTCTGTGGCGCATTGGGAGTATTGATCCGTGGTCAAGCTCTGGTAATTTTGTGTTTATTTTTCACATGTAACCTGCCGTGACATATCATTGTAAGACTAGTTGTTGACTAGACGTGTCCCCCTTTGTCCACATGTCTGAGAACCACAGTGTTTTGTGTATGAACAATCTTAATACAAAGTTCGCTAAAGCACGGTGGACTAGTTAGCGTATAGCTGACATATCAAATTGAACCATTAACACGGCCGTAATATTGCCATTTCGTCAATTGGCGGGACACGTAGGTGGAGTGCCGTTGTACATTGAGTCAGTACGTACGTAATTTATATACAGTGTATGAATATATGTATGTATGTATGTACGTACGTATGTAAATATGTATGGATTTACGTATGTACGGATGTAAGTATGTACGGATGTACGGATGTACGGATGTATGGATGTACCTCTGTACGTATATACGGATGTACGTATGAATATCTATACATGTGCATACATCACATACAATCTTACTGCTGCCAGGTAACAGCGCTCTAACTGTGCAGTGTGCTGACGATGTCGTGGAGGAGGCAGAAGGAAGTCATCAGAGTGCACAACCTCAGTGAGACGGGTCTGGTGGACAGACTCTTTGAGTTTGATAGTAAGTACTGAGTAAGGCAGTGGCGACGGCGGCGGCGGCGGCGGCGGCGGCGGCGGCGGCGGCGGCGGCGGCGGCGGCGGCGGCGGCGGAGGCAGCGGCAAGACTGCATTAACTAATTTTATTTTATTTTAGACTTTTCGCAGTTAGATTGTTTAATCCATTTGAAAATTCAGTGATTGTAAATGTTGTTTTATACAATTATGAAACGCGCTTGCGTGCGCGCACACGCACATGCACGCACTCACGCCCGCACATACACACGCACAAACGCATGCACGCACGCCTTCTCTGAAAAGCGTCATAAAGCTGTGACATAACTTCGCAGTCGATGCGTCTGAGGCAGGAAAAGGCTGCCTTGAGATTGAGATCAACGATGGATCTATTAAGTGCGTCGTCAACTCGCTCGGCAGTCGCCGGTACCACGCGTCTTTCCTTCCACATGAAGCCGTATCACACGTAATTGAGATGAAGTTCAATGGTAAAACTCTGCCAGGTAGGAGCTTACTTACTTTGTTTTAATTAACAACCAACTTATCCATGTCACAAAACCACGTCACTAGTGGTTTATGCGTATACTCAGGACACCGCTGGTATTTCAAATCGCTCTCAAACGAATCTGGTTGCGTCAGCACAATCAGCAGAATACGTTCTGATGTATAAGCTATTCTCTTCATTCACTCATTCACTAATGTTACTCCATGACATTTAGTCATTCTACTATTCTTAACTGAGAAAACATGTTTCTATCAATGTTTTCATTATCATATTATATCCAAAAAATTATATCTGATCCCGTCTTGATTCCTGGTCTGAAGTATGGTTAAGCGACAGTCATAGTTGGTTAAGTCATGGAGCTCTGACAGCGCACACAAAATGGTAAGTGCGAACAGGAAGGAAATTTAACTATAACATATATCTTAAACACTTCTATCTGATCTCCTCTTGGTTTCCTGGTTTTAGTGTTATTACACGAAATTTCTGTACAATACTTTACTAATGTCGTCATTTTGTGTATCTTCAGAAAGTCCTTTTATCATTGACATCCGTGAGAGAGGGTACATCGTGTCAGAACCTGCTCTGCAGCGGGTGCCCATCAATAAACCAACTACATTCATGGTCTGCACCAAAGGCCACACCGCAGACCGGCACAGAAATGTTGTGTCGGCAACTATCACGTGTAAGTAGAATATTTATATAATAATTCAACACATCTTATATTAATAAGTTTTACTACATGTTGATTATAATAATATAAGTGAGACTTACGCCATTTAATCGGCACTTCATAGCGCGCCAGGGACATTGCAAATTACATAGTCCAGCTGATATGTGAAAAGATTGTGCACTTTTTGATAATAGCAAAACACTTTGCTCATCTGTTTTATACACCAAGGAAACCATTTTAAAGACTGGAGGCATTCCAGATTTTCTGCGTTCAGAAATGGCAGCCATTTAAAAAAAATAGTCGACAAAATCAGTTTTTAATAACTGCTTAATATAGAGCACTAATATATCTATGTGTATATTTTAGGGGTCAGCAATTTCATATTTGTTACGGTTGGGCTTCTCTGACATTCACATCCGCCATTTTAAAAGATGGGGGTCATCAATATAAATATAACAATATCTTAATAACTACGTTACATAGAGCTGTATAGTTTACATTTTTACATTAAGAAATGGCGGCCATTTAAAAAATGGCCGCCAAATTCAATTTCCCCATATTGTGATATCTACGTTGTATTGAGCACTAATGTTTTTGTCTAGATATATGTTTCAGGGTCAGAGAATTCAGATTTGTTACTTTTGGATTTCTCCGACATTCACATCCGCCATTTTTAAAAGATGACCGTCGTCAATACAAATGTAGAGATATCTTAATAATTACGTTACGTAGAGCAGCATTGAGTGATTGTGTATGTTTTCGAATAGCTTGGAGGATAGCGATTTCAAAAAAAATTACATTTTACCTTCGTCGGCATACGTACCTTTTTGAAATCGCCATTTATAAAGATGACATCCGTTAAAGCATAGTATTCCCATATCTTAAGAATTACATAACACAGAGCCACACAGTTTATGTCGAAATGGATGTTTTCTAGATGCCATGGTTTAAATACATTACTTTTGACCTTCATTGGTATTAAAATATATCCGCCATTTTGAAAGATGGCGGCAGACAAAGCCTGTTATTCCCGTATATTACTGGCTACATATCGCTGAACCTTCAAGTTGGTGTGAACTATATATGTACACTTCAGGTCAATATACTTTCAATAAATTACGATAGTAGTATATCAAAGCATACTGTAGTACAGTAGTATGTACAAAACACTTGCCTGGACACTGCGATCTCGGAAACTGTTGCGGTCCATCTGAGACACCAGTTCAGGGTGGGGAAGAATAGAGCAAAGGGATGCTTGTTTTTTGAGAGAGTAAACCGACTTCCTAATGACTTGATTATGGAATCCAGGTATGGAATGAATATTGCCACCCAATAATACTACTCCACTGTCTTGCACTGGTAGTTTGGTCGTTGAGTTAGACGTCCACACTGGTGAGGCATACGCAACAGTGCCTTTACAATCTTGTCAGTTTGCACCATTATGTCGTCCTTAAAGTGTTCTTCAGCTTCTCTTCTGTGAATTTCCAATATGAGCAACAGCTGTTGGATGTAGTCGTGAACTTTGAGAACACCGAGTTGAACAGCTTGCAAAGCTTGTGTCACTGGCTCCAACATCCCTGAATATTTTGCCATGATAACCTGGCACACAAAGAATGTCGACGTGTCAGATGCGCAATGCAACTGGTGTGCATCTTGGCTGGTCTTGTGGTCTTGTAAGAAGCTGTAGGATACCTAGATGTTTGTGAATATCTTCGAAGTGGTTGGTGAAGATTCTGGTGCTTTGGTACTTGGCCGTCCACTGTTTTATATATATATATATATATATATATATATATATATATATATATATGTGTGTGTGTGTGTGTGTGTGTGTGTGTGTGTGTGTGTGTGTGTGTGTGTGTGTGTGTGTGTGTGTGTGTGTGTGTGTGTGTGTGTGTGTGTGTGTATTATAAAATGTAAATATATTACATAAAATATAAGGCAAATGTATATGCCCCCTTGCCCCCTGTGGACATCCATGGTGTACTTGAATAAAAGAATATGAAAGTTGTTTATACTGTGGTAATATTCCAGCTATCACCGTCTGAAGATGGTGTCATGCAAGGAAGACTGTCATGAGAAGAGTTGACACTGATGTTTTCGTGCTAGCCATCAGCTTCGCTCGCAGACTTGGCTGTGAAAGTCTTGTGGTAGCGACCGACACAAGGAAGTCATTCCGATACGTCGAAGCAACTGCGATTGCACGAGCTTGGTCTTGACAAATACAAGGTATTGCCTGTCTTCCATGCACTGACCGGGTGTGATACAACATCGTGTTTCGTTGAAAGAAGCAACCGCACCCATGGCCTTCATGGAATGCTTTCAGAGGTGTAACGCCCGCGCTGTGTGCTCGTGCAGACAGTCCCTCGAGAGATATCCTGAGAGACGTTATTCCAACCATCGAGGTGCATTAATGTACTGACAGATCGGGGAAGTTCTGATGTTCACGGGCCAGACAGATCCATTCCATACAGAAAGGAAGGGAGGTCGAAAAGATTCCAACAACTCAGGATGCCCTCATGCAACGCCTGCTGTGAATGGACTACCAGGCTTGCCACGTCTGAAAGCACCACACGTACCGAGTCCAGTAGACTTCGGCTGGACTCGGAAGGAGAACGTGTCTGAATGGGAGGTGCAGTTGATAACACTGCCACCTGCAGGCACAGCTTGCCGTGCGATCATCAACTGTGACTCATTGCTGTAGATTTAGAAGGTATAGGCATCATAATGTAACGTTTCTAGTTACATTGCCCGTCTTAGAGAATATCTATGCAACACCCTTAACTTCGTCGCATCCCAAAACATGTTTTGACACCAACTTCAAGGTTCAATGATGTGTAAATATTAAAACACGGGAATAACAGGCTTTGTCTGCCGCCGTCTTTCAAAATGGCGGTTATTTCAAAATGGTAGGTATATTGAAAGCCAATAAAGGTCAAAAGTAATGTATGTGAAGTCATACATACATTTTGACATTCATTTTGTGGCTCTATGTTGTATAGTCCTTGAGTTATGGGAATAACATGCTTCGAAGGACGCCATCCTTAAAAATTCCGGATATAGGCATATTGACGAAGGTAAAACGTTACACTTTTTGAAATCGTTATCCTCCAAGCTATTCAAAAATGTAAACTATACGGCTCTACGTAACGTATTTATTAAGATATCTTTACATTTTGTATTGACGACTGCCATAGAAGACCAATAGTAACAACATGTTTCAAAATGGTGGATCTATTGTAAAGACAATGAAAGTAAAACATCATGTATTTGAAATCATCGCATCTAAAAACATACATTTTGACATCAACTTTGTGGCTCTATGTTGTGTAATCCTTGATATATGGGAATAACATGCTTTGAAGGGCGCCATCTTTAAAATTGCGGATATATGCATGTTGTCTTGCTTTTATAAAAAAAGTGCACAATTCCGTTATTTGTCTGCACATATCAGCTGGACTAACAGTAATGTGTAGAAAGTGCACTACTGCGCATTGGTCTGACCGGTATTTTTTGGATTTCCTGAAGTTGCCCTTTCGTAATGGGCGCGGCCGCGCGGGCGTTTACTTGGTTCCAGTGGACAGACTAGCGACCGGCGAAGACACGCGTATATTGGGTGAAATACGTCGAAGTAGAAATTATTGAGTGAACATCCATGCATTGTGTAGGATATCTGAGGGTTAATAAAGAGAACCACCACCCTGGTTTGCGAGGATGGACAATACAAGTTACTATAATTTTATTACTCTTATTAACGCGTTGATTTGACAACATTGTCCCAATACATTAATAGCAAATGTTAATCCATGACCAAAGGTGAATAATTGTCCTGAAAATAAAAGATAAATTGAAATAGAATGAAAATGCGGCAACTAAGCCTAATCTTATGATATGTGTATTGCTAAAAGCTACTTTTTTAATAAAAGTAATGATTTCAAACGCTTCTGGTGCTACCATTTCCTTGGTAAATAAATGACAACTGTATTGTGTATTTGCAGCGCCATCTGGCAGTCAGCTTGATCACAAAATCGTCAAGAAAGACGATGATATTTGTCTGGTGGAGTACATCCCCTTCGAAGTTGGTAGGCATTTCCAGGTTGATAGTATGTTTTCCTCATTCGCCAAGCATGCATGCTTGTGTGTGTGTGTGTGTGCGTGCGTTCGTGCGTGCGTGCGTGTGTGTGTGTCTGTGTGTTTGTGTTCGTGTGCGTGTGCGAGTGCGAGTGCATGTACGTGCGTGCGTGCGTGCGTGCGTGCGTGCGTGCGTGCGTGTGTGTGTATGTAGAAGTATACATAATGCACTTCCTCCGATATAACATTTTAAATACCTCACGAACCTCTTTAGACTTTGTGTTCCGCAATGCACCAACAATGCCAATATCAATGACACTGTGTATAACATCAGGGACCCACACCATGGAGGTGTCACGTGATGGGCGTATAGTCAGTGGCAGCCCGTACTCCAGTGAGGCCTACGACATTTCCGCAGTTGTCGTTAGCACAGTCAGCGATTACTCGGAGGGCAAAATTACTGAATTTGAGAGTAAGTCATCTTTATTGTTCAACTGTTAATTCATTTGCATATTTCAAGTAGATGTGGAAAAGATCGACGGTGTGTGATAAAGTACCAATGCATGATACTGTGTACTTTTGAATGATTTCTGGGGAAAATGCGAAAAACGCTATTTCTGAAACATTGCCAGAATATGGACGATATGTTTGTTTATCCACGTGTTCAGCTAGTAAAATATTTCAGTTATACCAAAACGAGACTATCCTTGTTAAACGATGTGCACCACGAAAGAGTGTTTTTAAAGCACGATTAACACCATCTATCTTTTTAACCCAAATGTTATCTGTTTCAACCAAACAACAATGTTTTCAACAGGCAAGGGGAGATGTTGTCAACTACCACCGCTATCTTGCGAGTTTGATGCATGATCTTGTATTATGATAAACTCATTCCATTATGTCATTTCCATTCCATAATGCCCGTAACATGCTCACAATTCGTGTTCCAGTTGACACGTCAGAGGCTGGTGATGGAGAATTGGAGGTGATGATTTTGTGCGAAGAGAACGAAGACAACTGCGTCATTCCACACACGGTGACACTGCTAGATAAAGGGATGTATCTCGTGAGTTTCACTGCCTTCAGCTCAGAACCCTCGTACGCCGTCATCTCATTCAACAGAGAAGAACTGCCACGTAAGAACTATTTGTTTATTTAAAAGGACGTTGTCTTTTCCTAATTTTTCATGTATTCATTATTAATGTTCTTAAGTCTACACTAACGTTGTTGAAGGTATAATGCCCGCCAAATTGTGTTTTGTAAGCCCGTAACAAAAGTCGCAATTTGAAGGCATGTTAGTACTGTGTTTCTGCGTGTATGTCTGAGTGTACGCGCTTACGTATGTACGAACGTATGTACGTACGAACTCACGAACGTTCGTACATACGTACGTACGTATGGATGTATATATTTGAATGTGTGTGGATGTGCGTGCATGTGTGTGCATGTGTGTGCATGTGTGTGCATGTGTGAGCATGTGTGTGCATGTATGTGGATGTGTGTGCATGTGTGTGCATGTGTGTGCATGTGTGTGCATGTGTGTGCATGTGTGTGCATTTGTGTATGTGTGCATGTGTGCGCGCATGCACTCGTGCATGTTAACATGCATACATGCACGGGTGCATGTTCAAATAGTAAACAAAGCATCCACATTAAAAGAAAACTTTCTTGGCAATACGACCGAAAGGGGCTGAATTAAGCAAACACAGCAGACTTCCAGTTAGAAATTATTACGTCCGCTAATTCCAGGTAGACACCCCCTGCAAGTAATTTAGAGCATCGCAAATAATGACCCTCAGTCTTCCCACTGTCAATGCCGGCATTGATTTGCAAGATGCAGAGCATTTACCACGCGTGTTTTTATTAAGTAAATGAGTGTACAGTGTTGTTAAAAATTGGATCATGTTTCCCTTGATCAGTGTTGTTTATTTGTTTGCATAAGTATATATTAGCATAGAAAAAGGATTGACATACTTATTACTAAGCCTGTCCTGTGACACTTGTTTCCGAGATCCGCGACACGCCATTGACATAATTCATTGATTCGAACTATAGTTTGTTGTACTTCTGATGTATCGCAGAAAGCCCGTTCACATTGGACAGCCCGAGCACAGCGCAACACAACCTACTAGTTCGGGCGATCTCGGCCGAATCTCCCGAAGAGTGTTCACCCAGAATGCAGCAGCCGCATCCGGATACCTCTTCCATATGTCGATCAATTCCGGAAAGTCCGCCTAGGATCGAAAGCTGTAGTCGAATGACAGGTCGCCGTCTGGTCCAGTTGAATCGACAAGAGAATCCAACTAGATTATGTACCCCGTCTCCTGCTGATTACCCAACGACGCCTTGGTCATCGATAGACGATGACTGCTCGACTGGCTCAGAGATAAGTGAACCACGAGAGGTGAGCAGCAACTTTGGTATTTCACCTATTCAAAAGTTCGGTGTACATCCAGTGATATATATGAAAATGGAATTAACTTTATGATGGTATAGAAGCACTTGAACTTCCGCTGTTGCAATTCCACCTGCAACCTTTTGAAATATTGAACTCTCCAAGATTACACGTAGGCCCTCGGAGATTCAAAAAAAGTTTAAATCGACAAACCACTTGAAACGGCCCGCTAGCAGACAACACTACATTTCGACTCCACACATGCAAAACAGACGGAGACATTTCGGACGTGCAGACAAACAATTAGACAAACTATGTTCTATAAGATGTCATTGATGCTGCTGGTGTGCAAATTGTTTCAATGCAGTGATGTCAAACTCAAATAATTGTATTTTATATATACTGTTTTAGCACATAATATACTCATTGTTCCCCCGGACATGACAAATTATTCTTGGGGATCACTTCACAAACATTATTATGTGCTCGTAAGCCTGAGTTTCCTCTTTAAAATAGATTTAGGTCCTTAACAGTGATATTGTATGCTAGAAACTGTCAACCCCATGACGCGTCATACGTACACTTTCGCCTTGTGTCACGAAGAAGTATCATTGGTGATACGGCGGCGGCGTTTTGCGTTTAAAAAGAAACAACTCCTTAGATTTACAACACATTCTTTTTAATGATGGGTTCTCGTGTTAGCTCAATATTTAGTGAAACAGTCTCCAGATAAAAGTAAAATACACTTTTTTAAGGGGCAGATCACGTGTCAGCGTTTTGATTTTTCTTATAATTGCCGGGAAATATTATGTGTTTATGGTACACAAAACAGGTGGCACGAACGACACATCTCGCCGGCTTGGCCTTGATAGCAACTGAAGAGGTGTTTTTTCTCAGTGCAATGTTCAGTCTGAGTGTCGAATATTAACGAAGACATCTATCTAATCATATATACACACATCCTATGTTGGCGGCTTTGCAGGTGCGTTAAGGTTATGGCATTGGTGTTGGATTGCCAGTTTAGCTGGCATGCCTACTGAGGTGAACTGAACAACCTTGTCACCACTTAGGTAAATCAGCACTGCAAAGAGGTATTTATATGAAGAAAGGATACATTTGTTTGATGCCTTCAGATTCTTGAAACATCAGAAGAGACAAACGAAGACTTCGAACAAAGAAACTCGGTCATTAGAGACCATGTTGCAAAAGGTATGCATGAACCAATGTTTCGATAATATTTAGCCCGTCTTTTAGAAGTGTTAATACCTTGCTGGAAGGATTTAGTTTGACAGCGGGCGTATTACAACAATGTACGTATTTTCAGATTAGAAATAAGTAATTTATTTATGGAAAACGAAACCCTATTTTGATATATTCAAAGTTGGTGAATATCCTGCTCTGTTTGCATTAATTTCATTTTCATTTAAAATGGTTCTACCTGCTTTGCCATTGTATATTGCATCACATATGAATAATATAATTAATACAAAATATGAAGTGAATATTTAATGTTTCATAACACTTTAACTTTTAATTAAATTAAATCGCTCCACTTGTTCGAAGTAATATATCTATATTTGAGATCAATATACATGAAAAAGTGCCTTTAGAAAAGTAACATTAATAAGCCTTCTTTGTGTTTGTTTTGTATTTCAGAGCTTTGGAATGACACACTTGTGATGAATCACATTTAGTGGCTCGTACAAATTAGGTCGTGAATAGATTACAATTGCGTACGTGCTAACTGCTTATTAGAGTACGTTCCGTACCAACCAATGTGGCGAATTATATTAGAAAGTAGGAGTATCACACTTTACAATGCTTTACATGTTGACGTTTGACTGAAACAATATCAACTATATCCCGTGTCTGTTTTAGGCCTTAAAGCTCTACAAGCCTGCACAATTGAAAGAGAACAGTACGTCTCCATTGTCCGCCCAGGACTAGTGGGTGACTTACTCGAACTCTACAAAGATCCAACTATTGCAAGTAGAACCTTCTCTGTCACATTTGAAGGAGAGCCTGGGGTTGATTGTATGGGCTTGACGAGGGATTTATTCACTAGTTTCTGGAAAGACGTCTCACAAGATCTTTTCAGAGGAGAGGACTGCTTGGTTCCAGACCTTCCGCTGCATAGGACCAGGAAGGAATCGTGGAAGTTTGAGTGTCTTGGACGTATTCTTTCCCACACCGTAGCTTTGACCGGTACCATTCCCTCTATGCTAGCCAGATCGACCCTCATCAAGATAACCAGTGAATCCGAGGTTGATGACGAATGTCTTCTCGAGGACTTCCTCATGTTTGTGACGACTCGAGAGAAGACCTTGTTGACCAAGGCTATGTCTGACTTCAGCGGTTTGACAGATGCAGAATCTGGCAGGCTGCAGAACTTCTTCACGGCTCATGGTTTCAACAACGTACCAAAGAGATCCGAAATCAAGGACCAGATCCTGACTATAGCATATCAGGACTTAGTAGAGAAACCTGGATCGCTGATAGCAAAGATGCGTCAGGGTATTCCTGAGAGTCACAAGGCGGCGTTCTGGCAGCGACTGTCTCCCGATGACATCACACATATCCTGCAGACTCAGCGGCCAACGCCAGAGAAAGTGGCAGGTGTGATCGTATCTTCTAAAGACGACATGACAGATGACGAAGACAGGACACTCTACTTCCTGAAGGAGTTCGTGGCCAGTCTCGACTTTGACATCTTGACTGACTTTCTCATCTTTGTCACTGGATCTGTCCACCAGCCTGACAAGATCAATGTGACGTTCACAACATTCACTGGCTTGGATCGAAGGCCTATCAGTCACACGTGTTTCAATCACCTGGAAGTTCCAACAACCTACAGCAGCATCAAGGAATTCAAGAGAGAGTTCTTGTCTGTGTTAGCGTCTCCTGAAGCCTTCCAGTATTCGGAAATGTAACTACAACTACATGACAGCTGTTTGGACTCCTGGTTACAACAAATGGAAGTTAATTTAAACAAGATTTAACAAGATAGCCATCCAGAGCAAAAAAAACAAATGACAAGAGGACATAGATGTGTCTTGCTTACTGAGAGTCCAATTGCTAATTATGCTAAGGACAGCATACTAATAACATTACATTATGATATATAGGATATACAAATTCTGAAGACAAACTCTAAAAATCACGGAAATAATGTGTTTGGTGCAAATCATTTATATAATTATATTTCCGGTTATGCTATGTATACTAACAGTTCGAATTTTAAAATAACACGCATTATCATAACGCGACGCTTTATGCATATTTCGTCTGCGTATGCTGGTGTTAAGAGTATGTATATCTTATATCTTAACTTCATGTGTTAACTACTGTGTTAACTACTATAACCCCATATCTGTTGCATATCTAATGCATTAATCCCGTGTATGTTTCTTGTTGTTATAATATTAGTTTTTGTTGTCCCTTCCATGAAGAAATCTCCAATTTTTTTAGATATGATACAGTGGACTGGTGAAATGCTGGGTGGAAATAATCACACACAAAAATACATGGACATAAAGTCACAGTTTTAACTGAGAAATAAGTCACAGGAAGTAAAGTTACAAAATAATGTTATTCCAAGCCTATAATATTATATATATACACAATTTTGCATATTACGTTCACTGATAATTCTAATTATAATCGACCTAGCGTATGTGTCTTAACGTTTCCCTCTTAGGCGGCTTGAACTTCGAGCGCCAAACTTTCAGGAATTAACCAACGACACCTAGAATAGGACATAATAGTATATATTTTTTGAACATACATCATATGTATCAAAACACCATGCTGGGGTAAATCATTTCGTTCCTTAACGGTTCTGAACTTAAAACTTTATGTGCATGTAATACGTAAAGCGTACCATAAAAAAATCGCAGGAACCAGGCGCGTTCGACAAAAAAAACGTCGCGAAAACGGCCCCTGTAGCATAGTCTTGGCAACATGGAGTAGATGCAGACACAATAATGCATACGTCTACCCTTATGCCAATAGCATAGCAATACAAAGTATTATTTGACAATTCTACACTAGCTGTGTGTTTTCTAACATTTGGTAAATATTATTTTCACAACTGTCGTCTACCAACTCATCCCGTCAGGTGACGGACATTTTTGCTAGTTAGAACAATAAAGTTTGATAATAAAGGTGATTATTCCAAAGAAACTCAGTCTTGCATTATCACTGTTAATCGAACACAGCAAACTGTTATGCTTGATTACAACGAATGTTCCGAAGAAACTCTGACACAGTCTTGCAGATTTTCATTGATATTTGAATTATTGCACAAGCTGAATTTATAAGTCGCTTCTGTGTATCAAACTTATGCACACAATTAGTTGTGTTATCTTTAATTTAAAGATGTGACTTTTTATTGTGACTTTAGTTCTTATGCCTTTTTTGTGACTTTTCCTACATTCAGTAGCTGTCCCTATAAATATTACTGCCTTAAAGCTGCTTCCGCAACCGGTTCTTTTATGTTCTAATGTTAGAGGAGGAAGAGCACCCTTTGAAATCCCCGCACTGCCCTGGGCTGTGCGGCGTTACTCTGTACTGTGTGTTACACTGTTATGTTATGTGCCTATGGGTATATGCAACACCAGTTATAATATGGAACAAATTCTACCAAGTCCCAATGTGTTCATAATATATATATATATATATATATAGATATTATATATAATATATATATATTATATCATATATATATATATATATATATATTATAATACAAGTATAATATAATATGTAATACATAATATATTTAATATATATGAATTCTATTCAGGCAATGTCGTCGTATCCTTCTAATGTACATTTTCAAATAATTGCTGAGGGGTAGTCGTCCATTGCGACGAGGTAATGTACTAAGTTTGCCACGATAACTGTAGGTAGTAGCGGTCATACGTTGAAGTAGAACCAGCCCTGAGGTGTGACTTGTCACGCTTACCGTCGGCTGTAGCGGCTACATGCTAAGGTGGGACATGTCACGCTTAAGTTCGACAGTAGCGGCTAGACACTAAGGTGGGGCATGTCACGCTTACGGTCGGCAGTAGCGGCTACACGCTAAGGTGAGGCATGCCACGCTTACTATTGGCAGTAGCGGCTACATGATAAGGTGGGGTAGGTCATGCTTACAGTCGGCAGTAGCGGTTACAAGCTATTAGTGGGACAAGTCAGGCTTAGTGTCGGCAGTAGCAGCTACATGCTAAGGTGGAACATGTCACGGTTACGGTTTGCAGTAGCGGTTACATGCTAAGGTGGGACATGTCACGCTTACGGTCGGCAGCAGCTGCTACATGCTTAGGTGGGGCATGTCACACTTGCGGTTGGCAGTAGCTGCAACATGCTAAGTTGGGGCATGTCACGCTTATGGTGGGCAGTAGCAGCTGCATGCCAAAGCTAGGCATGTCACGCTTGCAGTCGGCAGTAGCAGCTACATGCTAAGGTGGGGCATATAACACTTATGTTCAGCAGTAGCGACTACACACGGTCGGCAGCAGCTACTACATGCTAAGGTGGGGCATGTCACGCTTATGGTAGGCAGTAGCAGCTGTATGCCAAAGCTAGGCATGTCACGCTTGCAGTCGGCAGCAGCTGCTACATGCTAAGGTGGGGCATGTCACGCTTATGGTGGGCAGTAGCAGCTGCATGCCAAAGCTAGGCATGTCACGCTTGCAGTCGGCAGTAGCAGCTACATGCTAAGGCGAGGCACGTCACGCGTGAGGTCTTTGGCCTTTGTTGAACGCAGGAATTTGCAAGTTTGCTGCTTGTAATCCGACAGAATCACTGATGTAAAGTTTTCTATCTGCTAATATTAAGCCTCCCGGTGTCAAGTTCTAAACAAATCCACTGTTCTCTGAGACAATCACTTGTTCGTCCACCCCAATCTTTCGAAATGTACGAAATCACGCCCAGTGGAGTTATCCCAATCAACCATTTGACGGTGTTGTGAGATTTGTAGCCTGAGTAAGTATGTGCCCTGGTTTTTAAATCGCCAGGTCGCTCTATACAAAATTCAAAACATTCGATGATACACACACATTTGTGGAACTTTGCTATACATTACACGAATATACTTTTTTCGCAAACATTCACGTTCTGGCCACATCAACAAAGCTGGGACAAGATGACAGAACATCATATTAATAACAGATTGAAATAGTTTTGACGCAGTAGCAAGGGATACACTGAAACTGAATGTTCGCATTTAAACGCAACCTCATGTATGTCAATAAGCATTGTTGAAATGGAGCGAGTTTCACACCAGTACTCAAATGTGGGTAGACAGTTGTGAATATTGTCAACATCACGTATTATGATGGCATTCCGGTAAAGTACTTCACTTTATCATCATTGTCTACAAATGACATCTCATCTATGGAGCATACAGACATTATTTTACGGAGGCACGCATTGTCTGATCTCAAGATGTCGCACTCATTCTGTAGTGCAGTAATGACATTAGTCGTTAGTTCGGTTTGACTGGCAATGGTGTCATCATTCTCAGGAGGAGATTCAAACACATCAGCGACGGTTTGCTCCGTGTCATTCGTGATCGTGACAGACTCCTTGCCGAGTTCACCAAGCTCCAGTAGACCACTTGCAACTGTTGCCACATTTGGGTTGTGGTCTTTTTGCCATTTCGAGTTTTGTCGTCGTTCAAACTTATTCAGTGCAACAATTTTCGCCCTTTTTGTAGGCGATGTAACATGACGGAAGATGCTTGGGACAAAATCTGGCGATAGAGGGTTCTTGCTCTTCTTTCCTGAAAAAATATGGCCACAAATAATCATAACATATGTGAACGAAATATGATGGAATTTTCATTCAAGAATTAGAGAATCAACTATTAATTTGATAACATTTGCACTACTAAACAATATGACTGCCTGATATGGCTATTCTTATGCTGAGTGTCAGTGTCAAAGTGACGTCAACGACTACCCTAACGGGTCAGCCTCAAAGGCAAGGTCTGACACTGACAGGCCAAATGTTTGCTTAACGTGGTCGGTGCTAAAAATAGGTTAACTCTAATAAACACGCTCATTATGTATTGCATACAATTCTTCCAGAATGACACTACGGTAATTGCGACAAATAATGTCATCACGATTTCACTCGATAGTAGCTGCTATCACTTTCACAGCATCAGTGACACTGACACTGTCAGTGTTGGTGCGCAGGCTTCACAAACCTGTTACAAAATGATGTCCACAAACAGGCGAGTGGTGTTGGCTGCCAATTGTTGCGTTTCACTGCTTTTTCTTTACGTTCTGTGTCAGTAGGAAAACGACAAAATGGCACATTTGGAGTGTTACATCTCCGATTATTGCAACCGACAGCACTACATGTCTCTGGCATGGCTTGACAGCTAAAATGACGGCACAGCAAATGTCACGTGACTCCCCCGTGACGTCACATGAACAATTCCGGGAAAGTTGGCAGATATAACTATGTAAGGCGAGAACAATACTACAATACACATAACAGATGCGCCATCTCGTGACTCGTGCTAGTCGAAACTGGTTACACGTTAGTCGCTAGATGGCGAAATCCCCATGAATTATAAACAACAACAAAACTGTCAACGTTGTTGTTGTTGTTTATGGCCACACGAGGCGCCTTAATTCAGTTCTTATGCTCAACGTGATGATGATTCTTCCTGTGTAGATAATTATTCGAATCATTCAACTGTTCACCAAATGGTGAATCAGATTGATGTGTGTTATGCGTAACCGACCGCGCGGAACTAATCGTGTGTTCAACAGACCGTGTCGTTCCGATCATAGTCGGCGGCCGTGTTGTGGTTGTTCCATTAATTGAACGCGCACCTTTTTCCGTGTCAATCCGTCAGTCACAAAAACGCAGATCCGTCCAATTTGTTTAACATTTGAAATTGATTACAATAGTCTACACATTGACTCGATAATTTATAGGTCGACATAATTATAATGCTGTGATATCACCGAATGCTAATATATATTCATGGTTTCACCCATTCAGTCATTGTTCCGTCACCGGTACTTTTCTAGTATAACATTATTCCCAAAGGTCTCAATATGTATGGACCTACTTCAATTAAGGTACAGTATCAAACAAATTACCCGCATATAGTAACGTGACAACAAGTTGAAAGTCAGCAAAGTCGAACAACCTTTACGCTAAACCATGGACTGGTGGCGCCGCCTGTTGATGTGGTTATTTACCAGGAAAGAGGAAGTGTAATCGGAGATTTTCTAGATATAACATTCAGAGTAACCTAAAACCCAGCAACACGCATAAATAGAGACGTGAACGAAGCTGCAAAGTAGTGGTCGAACACTTGCTGACAGTCAGTGTAGAATGTGTCGTAAGGCAGGCAGTTGCCACTTTTAAAGACAGAAAAGGTGGAATCAGAAGAAGACTCTAACCCTCTTGAGAGTGATTGTGGGACCTGCAGCTTCTCTGAGACAGGAACCAGGAGTGAATAATTAGAGGTAAGTGGCTTTAACCACGGCGTGTGGTTATATAGTCTTGGTTATGTATTGGTGAGTTTCGATCGGGCAAAATCATAGAATGGGTGACGTTTCACCATCACGAATAAGGACGGGATCAGTTTTAGTGCACACGGGGTCAATATTCAGTGTTTGAATTTTGAGGAGGTGTCGTTTCAGTGCACAACATGTTGTCAACAACCATGTTTAACCATGTATACCTTCAAGACAGGGGGGCATGTTTTTGGGGTCATATGGGTTTCAAATTAGTGTGTGTTCCCTAATTCCTCCCACCAGCACCAGTTATCAGCAATGATCACTCCATTTCTTTTGGAAGAACCCGTGCACGTACATAAGCGCGCAGCACGCACATATGCACGCTCGAACACAAACATGTTTATTTGTTTATCTGTTTGTAATAAGACACTACAGTTGCCTAACAGCGTGTTTGTGTGTGTGAGCGTGTGTGCGTGTGTGCGTGTGCGCGTGTAGGCAGGCAGGCAGGCAGGCAGGCAGGCAGGCAGGCAGGCAGGCAGGCAGGCAGGCAGGCAGGCAGGCAGGCAGGCAGGCAGGCAGGCAAACAATTTTGTTTGTCCATTTATACATGTACAAATTTATAAATAGTTTACATAAATGTGTAGGTCAAAGAGAGTTCCATTAAAAAGTAACATTTCGCTATCATGGAGGACCCCGTTATTAATCGAATAATGACATACCAATAAACATAAATATTAATTATAATCATATAATGTAATGTTAGTAAATAAGTACATCTCTCCATATACGCTTGTAATTGGCGCCGTTTAGTAAACGACCCGTGAATGACCACCCCTCGGTTAGGGTATAATTATTAATGAAGTTTTACAGTCACACCAACCAACGGCCATGTTTTCATCTTAACAACGCCCTGTTCATATACAATTTCAAACAAAGACGTGATACAGTATCACAAACGTTCCCTACGACAAAGATAATGTTGACCTATCTGGCCTTAATAGTCCACCATCTTATGTAACAAACACAAACTGTCGGTTAGAATCTTGGCAACAGCTGCTAATTATTGTTGTGAACATGACAACGATTGTTACAATTTTTTTCTATGATGTTTTAGTATCTTTTTCGGCCCCACAATATTTATGGACAGTGTGTTCATTTTGAGGGTGGAAATTTAAATTGTTTTGTGGATATTGGATTGATCCCCTATATTTAGAGAAGAGTGCATGGAATTTTATGTCTTCGGTGAGCGTGAAGATGGGTTTCTGTGCGAGCCCCAAGGAAATAGCGGTTGTTGGTAAGATTAAACATTTATGAACATTGCCGCAACAAATCTTCAACACCCCCCGCCCGCCTTCTGATGTGTCGACCGACAGCGCGACCGAGCGACGTCGGAGTGGTTCTGAAATTCGGACAAAAACTTTCACAAGCCTCCCCTCTCGGTCTTCCGATTGTCATGTCTGAGCGAACCGACAGTGGAGGAGTGCCGAACTGAAGCTCCGGACTCAGCATCAGGCCCTTAATGTTAATTTCGTTCCGACGCCAGTGCACATGAAAGTGTAAACACAAACTAACCATTTCCAACTACAATCCAACTTTTCACAACCTTGGTTAAATCAGAATGCGGGCTTAAAATGGGAAATTCTAATAAAATGTCCGACATCATGGAGACTGACATCTTGCCCATGGCGCAGGAAATAACCAATAAGTGCCGAGCTGTGACGTAGGTTTTAACGGGAAAGAGGGTTCCTAGTTTTGCTCGACATATACATGAATAGCCCGGCTTATTAATTGATTTCTCATATTCCGATCGATTCAGATGCTTAATTACGTACACTTGTATATGTGTACAAGACTTACAATACCACAGCGTGTACCATGCAGATGTAACAGTTTTACTAATTATAGCGATGAAATAAATTTGGCGAATATAAATTTACGTTGTAAACTGCTATAAGTACTGACTACGGATATTAATATTTCACATTATATATAAAATAATTTACAGCGTTGAAAGTGGCATATCCAGCTTAGTACATATAATTACAAATACTGTCAAATGGGTTGACACAATATTTGTGTTTATTGTGCAATGTAAAGTAGATTAGCATTTCCTGACCGGCGACTAGCTGAATGCGTAACGTAAGCCTTTCAATTAGTGGTGGTGTCTTGGTGATGGTGGTGGTGGTGGTGGCGGTGGCCATGGACGTGGTGGTGGTGGCGGTGGTGTTCTTCGTCGTAATCGTTGTCATCGTCGTGTCGTAGGGTACAATAATTAGAGGTTTTTGTTTTCTTCAGTTCCCTTTTTCTATGGTGATGTTTAAGGCATGCTGCAATGTTCATCCTGTCGTTGGTCTCCTCTGGTCTTCAGCAGCAGCACTATTTCTCTATCTTTCATCTTCGCCGTCGTCTGTCCCAATATGTCGGCCTACGCGCATGCCTGCCAGTGTGGTACAGTTGTGCCGATTTCCGATAGAAT
This sequence comes from Paraescarpia echinospica, assembly GCA_020002185.1. NCBI lineage: Eukaryota > Metazoa > Annelida > Polychaeta > Sabellida > Siboglinidae > Paraescarpia > Paraescarpia echinospica. The sequence goes on from JAHLWY010000258.1 coordinate 60,526, forward strand.
TTCAAACAAAAGTCTCATATTATCCAAAGCATTTCCCTAGAATCGACGGTCATGGTGCCGTATCCCGCAACAAAGGCTGCTCGAGAAATTGTACCATAGTGAACTGTTGACTCACCACGAAGAAGCGAATTGGCTGGTCCCGTCGTTGGCATGGACAGAACGCGTTACTCCCAATAAAAGTATGGCTTTCCCATGATATGCATAATAAAAATGGTATATCATGATAATTTTACATATAAGACTAAGAAATGTTAACTAATCTGATTATGTGACGAAAGACTGAACAATCTTGCGAGTTCTATTTGTGTGTGTGTGAGTGTGTGTGTGTGTGTGTGTGTGTGTGTGTGTGTGTGTGTGTGTGTGTGTGTGTGTGTGTGTGTGTGTGTGTGTGTGTGTGTGTGTGTGTGTGTGTGAGTGCGTGGATGTGTTTTTGTGTGAATATGTGTTTAGGAACACTTTTGTTTACTTTGAAACACCGGCTGGGTTGGCAACGTACATCCAACATGCGTCGCAACACGATTTCTGAATGTCCATCCTCTACAGGGTACTAACTGATTATTAACTACGTTTCATAACTGCACCGACCATAGGCGACTTTCACCATAACAGCACCCTGTTGCTATACAATTTCAAACAAATACCTCATACGTTATTGAAAACGTTCTCCGCAACGTGTGGCCCTACCTGGCCTTAATGGCAGTTGAATATCTTTTCACCTACAGCGAAGAAGCAAATTAGAAGTTCCCGTCAGTGGCAAGTGTCGCAAAATCGAGTGTAAGTATTAATAAATTAATAAATTGGCGGTACCCGATTTGACATAGCAAGTTATAGGTTCAGGTGCACTAGGATTCGGAGTGAACGAGAGACATAACGTGACATCAGATATGTATGTATGAGAAGCCAACTGGCTTTCCCATTTAATACATCAATAATAAACAAAAGCGGTTCAGTGATAGTTGGCCAACGGTTACTCTGTTATGACATTATATTTATAACACCATACATTGTACTCGACGAGTATGCATCCAAATACGAAATTACATGGGAGACAATTTAAACATCTGGTCACTTACATGAAGACGGGTATACACCGTTGTAAAGTCTATGAACTGTAACCAATGAATGTCTCGTAATGTGTGAATGTCAACGTTCGCAACGGTCGCGTTCGGCGAGATGTCAGGACGAAGTCGAAAGTCGCTCGGCGTTCGGCGAACGAATTCACGTAGATGAAAGCAGGCGACTCGGGCGATCAAGTAGACGGTAGATTTGCCTTGTCGATCCCATGCGAATCACCAGGCGTCAACACGGAAACGATGTCACGACATCGGCGATGTCTAGAAGGTCTGTCACGGAGTGTGTGTTACGACAGCTAGTAGACGAAACGGTGGTGGCCTTACATTCGAAGATCACATCAAAACGGAACTGCAGTCGGTTATCGCTCAGTCTTCTTCAACGCGTGAGAAGTGCAGCGTCTCACAACTAATCAGTACTGTTGAAATCGTAGAAGTATTTACTACAGGCGTTGGGCGGACACACGTTTCAGCCCAATTCCTGGAGACGAGAGTGCAACACTTTCTTCTGCTCAAATGTTCGTCTGGCCTCGAATGGCCGTCCTGCCCTTATATAGCTTGAATCAGCCTTGATGGCCGGAAGTTAGTCTGACCAATTACAACATTTAATACAAATTAAAGTCGCTTCAAAAACTGGCTCCCGAAACCATTCACACTTCGAAACAATCCATTCAACTCGCTGAGTTTAAAATCGATTTTGCGAGCTAAACGTATGGCTACATAAGTGCTCATTCAATCTTTAACTTACGTGAATTACTTACATAATTAATATCACTGGATTCCCTGTATCGATCCGGATACCACAATATTCATCGTACATTCCAACTCTCATGAATTAATCCATAATTTTAATAAAACACGCACTCTATTCATAAGCTAAGTGTGACCCTAGTGTTTTTCACATCTACATTTCTGTAAACAACTTTTATAAGTTCATAATATAATCTTCTTATAACCACAACATAAGTAGTTTGACAGGTCACCATATTACCAGTCATGTTAAATAATTTCTACAGGTACCAAATTTGATATACCTAACCGTAGAATTAGTGGTGTACGCTACAAATGAAATAAATTAAATCTGGCTCGTCGGCAGTTAAAACGTTACACGGCTTAATCGCCAGAGGGCACCAGCGTATATCTTCGCGACAATACATACAAGAGATGGCAGCACCATCCCATCAACCATACTTGTATACAAAACCACTGTTCTAAAGCCTGATTAAATTCTATACAAACCACTTTGTGACAGCAAGGACAGAACGCGTCGCCACCAGACAGATCATAAAACTATAACTACGACAATTTAATTTGAAACCTATGTATAGTATTCTTAACTGTTTCCTACGAACGATTAATATTTTTATTTGCGAATATCTTGCAAGATAACACTGGTTCTCAGCTGAAGCACGCTTTTTTCGCACGCCCGCACGCCCGCACGCCCGCACGCCAACGTGCCGCGTACAGTTGTGCCGATTTCCGATAGAATTTCAAACAAAAGTCTCATATATTATCGAAAGCAGTGAACTGTTGACTCACCACGAAGAAGCGAATTAGCTGGTCCCATCACTGACATGTACAAAACGCGTTACTCCCAATAAAAGTAAGGTTTTTCCTTGAAATGCATAATAAAAAAAATTGGTATCCCAAGAACAATTTACATATCAGCCTAAGAAATACTAACGAATCTGCTTAATAATAATAATAATATATTTTATTTGGTGTAGTGCCACATCCAATATTGTTCCTGGCGCTTCACAGCATCATAAAATACACAAAAATGGTAGAATTGCTATAAATATGTACATGTATATTAATTTAAAATAAATATTAATAGTAAAGAATGAAATAAACAAATAAATACATACATATTGAATAATGTAGAATTTCTAAATAAAGAAGTAAATAAATAAATATATTAGCAGTAATTCATCAAAATTAAATAATATTAATAGTAATATATCTACCATAATAACTATATAAAAATAATACTAATAAATATATATATATGTATGATTAATAATATTAAATAATTAATTAAAACATTTGATATAAAATAGTTTACGTGAGAAATAATTAATAATCATTACACGTATACGACAACTAATTAAAAATGGTTATAGTAGAGGGCAGTGTTCATCTAGAGTGACACTAATATGAAGAAGCCAAAGAATTTCGCGTAACAGCGGCGTGGCGCTGTCACTACGTGATAGACGCAGGATCAGTTTGGCAGCCGAGTTGTGTATTCCTTGGAGACTCACGATGTTAAATGCAGACATGCCGTACAAGAGTGCGTTGCAGTAGTCAATCCGCGATGTGATGGTAGCATTGACTACGCGTTCCTTTGTCGGTTTGGGTAGAAAACGACTAATCTAATTTATGTGGCGGAGGTAGAATGAGCATGAGCTGACAATTTGCGACACTTGCTTTTTTATACCTAGGTGCATTATGCCAGAAGACCGAACAATCTTGCGAGTTGCATTTGTGTGTGTGTGTGTGTGTTTGTTTGTGTGTGTGTGTGTGTGTGTGTTGTATGCGTGCGTATGTGTGCATGCGTGTGTGTGTGTGTGCGTGCGTGCGTGCGTGCGTGCGTGGGTGTGTTTGTGTGTATATGTGCTTAGGAAAATGTTTGTTTATTTTGAAACACAGGCTGCATTGGCAACGTGTGCCTGATTGTGTGGTACGGTGGGTTGTGTTGTGGTGGAGTGTTGTGTGGTGGGGTGTGTTGTGGTGTTGTGTGGTAGGGTGTTTTGTGGTGTTGTGTGGTAGGGTGTTGTGTGGTGTTGTGTGGTGTGGTGTGGTGTGGTGTGGTGTGGTGTGGTGTGGTGTGGTGTGGTGTGGTGTGGTGTGGTGTGGTGTGGTGTGGTGTGGTGTGGTGTGGTGTGATGTGGTGTGGTGTGGTGTGGTGTGATGTGGGGTGGTGTGGTGTGGTGTGGTGTGGTGTGAATTGTGG
>JAHLWY010000259.1:0-64250 GCA_020002185.1 Paraescarpia echinospica
AAATCGTGTATTATGTTGGTGTACCGAGTTCGGCCGGGGACGTGTGGGATTCGGGGGGGGGGTGAAGAGGAGTGACGTAGTTGTTGTTATAATGTGAGCGAATCGGCGGGAAAGTGTTCTAGACTGTGGTTCCGAGAATACCTCATTTGATTGTTGTTCATTCTAGTATGACCTTCGCGTAGTTGGTGCATGTTGTAGCGTCCGCTGTAGTTTGAATTTGAAGCAGCTGGGTACTGCTGTTGCGAAATAAAGAAGTTGCATTCGCCTCGGCAGTGTTTCCTTTACCGCACCGGACGACACCTAACCACCCAAATCGACGAACCCATACCGCTCGGGGTCCGGCAACAATATCAATGTAAAAAAGACACTATTTCTTTATATAAACATATTCCATTTATTATTTATCATGGCCATGGAACACAGATTTTGCCAAATGTATTTAATGTTTCATATGTACATTATGTCAATGTTCCACCACATTTACATAAAAATTAATAGGTAAGTAAGCTTGGCTGCCACTTTCAGATATATATGCTGCTTGAGAAATGCTATATTAAGTGCATCATTTATTCAAACATTGACAATATCATCCAAACAAATATGTAACTGTTATAATATAAATGATAATTATGTATATAAAATTATATATATATATATACTACGATATGATATGTTTGAATACACCTACTTTTGTGTCTACAAAATAACATAACACGTGTAAATATAATGTGTGAGTACACCTGTATTGTTGAAATAAGTTTGGTCTTGAAATAGTGCATATACACTAAACCTCAGATATAACAATATATACACACATGCCAACCTAGCAGTCACAGTTATGGAGAAATAAACTGTCTGTTTCTATTTTCTAGGTAGTCATAAATGGAAAATACTGTTGATTATGACAATTACGGGCTGATATAAAACATTACTGTAAATTTTTGGCACATCCTATTTTCCAGGTGCCAATAATCCAATTTCTTTTCTCACCAAACCAACTTACCAACAGAAGACATAACATTTATCTTGACCTTTACAAAATGTAACAACTGAATCAGTATAAAGAAGATTGCTAACATACTGCTTTTACCAGTAGATCTTAATATACCAGGTCATTAATTTTGATATAGTCTCCAAAGCGATTGATCATCATCATAGAAATCCTTTACATAATTTATTTGGAAAAATAAATACCATTGTTAACAATTTATGCAAACAATGGATATTAATTAAAAGTATTATAATAATTCCAGATGTCATAGGAAAACAAGAAACTTGTCGGTATAATGAGGTGTTCGTACACAAATTAGTATTTAAGGTATTTGATGTATAATTGATGTAATGTGAATTTATGGTGGTCTTCCTGGTGTTCATAGTATGTTTGAGTTTCAATGTATCCTTGAGACATTGCAAAGAGAAGAAATGTGCCAGAACATAATGTTAATACAATCGAATGTTGATGTCACTGCAGCACCAATACATGGAGCAGCACAGGCTACGCATGATTCGAAGATTGTTTAGCCACTTTAGATTTTTCTTTTCTGCAGCTACGTTGTCTTCTTGGTGCTGCACCATGTCCTGTTGTATCTTTTTGCATCTTTTAATTTCAAGATGCAGCATTCATTCCAGTCCATCAATTTTCTTTCTGAAAACACATGTAGCACATAATAAATATGTTATGTTTCATTTTTAAATACAACTGTATTAGACACACCATATTTTACTGTGCTACTGGTGATACCTAAAACATATATAATAAATGTAGACATATTATACATCGTTGTCCTCTTTAGTGTCCATACAATACATGGGCAAAATAGATACTACCTAGTATTTATAAAATGTTATAACATGTAAAAAAAATAGGCTGTACCAGACAACAACACCACTGATAGAGTACACTACTGTGTATACTTCATCATAACCATAACCATATATTGTAATTTACCTTTCATTCCCACTGGTCTTCAGCCTTTGGGTGTGGTATCATGGTTATTTGGTAGATGATGCTGGATGTCTGCTGTAAGTACAGAAAATATCATTGTAGTTGTTTTGTAGCAATAGTGAGTATTGCATTGATTTGTTATGTCATTATGCACTGGGTACATGAAATACTGTTCTTTGGTAATCTTTATTCCTCACTACCTTAGCCCTATACATAGACACGTCATCTAACATAGTCCATATTCAGGGGCAGATCCAGAGTGGGTAGTCTATGGGGGCACAAATTTGAACAATAGCAGTGGGAGTGAATGTATAAATATCAAAAAGTTTTATCCTGTGATGCTTTGTGCTTAAATATGCATTGGCATAAAATAATAAATCCACAAAGAGCCTCTTTAATTTCAATAGTATTTAGGCTTACTACACCATTGTAGCACGTAATTAGTTAACAAATACACGCCCTAGGCCAAGTACTAGGGGCCTGCTAAATGAACATTTAACACAACTGCACAGCCACAAGTCCCTACTATGTTAAACCATCTACTCACTACATTACAAGTTACAACAAACCACAAATCCTGATCTGGAACTGGAAGACATATGCCTCTTGGTCACGCCCCTTGTTTCCGGTTACGTCTTACGAAGTTACAACTTTGAAGTTTGATTGACTTAGTCAAGTTAGTGACAAACTAGCACCATGCCATGATCATGGTCATGGAATGTGCGCTAGTAGAGCGATAGAAACACCGAGTGATCAAACCAAGTCTCACCTTCACCGGCGCGTCGTCTGAATAGTAATCGACATCGTACACATACGCAGGTGGTGTCTTCTAACTGTACTATGTAACAGTGTAGTGAGGATACGTAGACGAAGCGTCAAATTCCTAATTCTGTAATGTAAACATTGACTGGCTTGGCTTGGCCTGGCCCTTAGGCTTGGCGTTAATTCTTCCCCTTGCTTGCGTTTTGTGTCTGTCATTTCCGTTCAAATGCTTCGCTGGCGTTAAGCCCATTAATTAGTACCTATGCATCAACATATCTCAATGGCAATGCTACATTATGTTTTGCATATTAGCTATATTGTTTAGTCACCAGGTTACGTTGAACAGATGTGTACTTTAATCTTTTTCATGCACAGCCAGGAACACATGAGCAGCGTTAAAACGGTAAAACATAGCAAAACATCAGTGACCGTATCCGTTGCAACGCAAGCAAACCCTCGCGAGATTTTCGTACGCAAGTTCCGAATTTCTTAGCTGCGAAAATTCGTAGGCGTTTCAAGAATACCAACTTGCGAAATTTCGCAGCTAAGAAATAATCCGCCATATTTGCGCAATTTCTTACGTACGAAATCTGTTTCTTCGAGAATACGGGCCCAGAGTCGGAAGTTACGAAAAAGTAACGCGACCTCTTGCGTTGGCGTAACTTTACGTTGAAATATACGCCATATTTGCGAATGTTCGTATTGTAAATGTTTCGAGAATAGCACTTGCCAAAAAATCGTAACTTACGTTCTTTTGACGTAATTTTTATGTAAAAATGGCGCTAAGAAATTCCTAAGTCGTTCGAGAATATGGGCCCTGACACTGACAGCCGCTCTGATCAAACAGGGACATGCCCCTCCCTTCTCGGTTCTATTACAAATGTTTGAACAATTGCAATGTCCAGGGTCATATTGAAAACCCTGATGCTTTCTTTTACTTGCCATGATGTACTGTTGCAAACTAATAACACTAAATTAATCAATCCTTAGCAACACAATCACAAGATGCAGCGCACGCTTGCCTTGTATTGCGTTCCCGAGAACTATCCTCGCGCCAGGGGTCGGTCCTGTTGATTACATCAGTGCCAGCCAGCTATACCCCCTGGCTGATCGCTTTGCGAAACTCTGAATTTAAACTTTAACTCAGATGAAACACATAATAATTTTAATTCACGGTTAGTCTGAATAGGTTTCAACCAGCTACTGTTAACATCTATCAACAGTATTATCAACCCGAGCAGACCAATGGATTTCCGTACCAGGTTTCGGCAATGTTGATTGCTATGACGATTTTACGGACACCTGGTGGTGGCTTTGAGAAGACTTCACGCTGGTTGGTGATCGGCTAGCGGAAATGCGGCGGGATAATGAGAACCCGACTTGAAGAGCATCAAAGGGCAGGGATGACAAGGGGAACACTCTGGGACATAGCCATAGGGTGTGGTATAACTGCTGAAGTTGTGACAGAGTGCACGTACGGTTACCCCAGTCAGTTGTGCGTGCGTGTGTGTGCGCGCGTGTGTGTGTGTGACTGTGTATGTGAAGTGTGTGACATTCATACACCCACAGGACAAACACTGGAGCCAATAACTACGTCCATAGCCATAGGCTAAGGTCTCGTACGTGCCTATGACTATGGGCGTATCTTCTTCCTTTTAAAGGGCTGGGCTCTTGCGAGCGTAATTAGCCCTGTATTAGTATGGCTATGTTTCTGGCTCAACCCAGACACAGAGGAGCACCTACAACTTAAGTACAAGGTGGATGCTGCTAGTAATAATTTAGCCATTTTATGCTATTTAAGTGAAGGATTGCCGTTTTCTCATATAATCAGCCAGCCACTGTCACATTGATCATCCCTGCCATTGATCATCTGCAGTTACAAAATATGGATCTATTTAACAGAACTTTAGGTTTGTATAAAACGGAATATTTATATTGACGGAGTGATCATAGGACGGCCCAGTGTATCAGTCAATCAGAAGATGAAAACCAACACAATACTTATGGCACAATGAATTGGATATTGCTCTGATTTTCACACTGTTTGCTGTAGTTGAATACAGTTGCCAGCAAACAAAATTGATAGGTGACACAAAACATTAAATTAAACCCATTTTGGTAACATTTATATCATTTATGTAACTAACACATGAACTATTAGTCTATTCTGGATCATTTAATGATGGACAGTCATTTTCTTTAAAAAAAACTGTTAAGTGGGGTTTTGGCTTATAGTTCACAATAAGCATCAGCAAGAAGCATCTCATGTTGGAATGGCAGTTCACGTATGATGGAATGAATGCTTTGAGCCTGACATTATTATCTATATAGGCCCTTGCCTTATTGACTGACTGACTTGATCCCGTCTATTTTGTAGTTATTAAAATCTGATGATCGTAATTCATGATAGCTCATTCAAATGGTAAACCTTTTATGGTATATTATCAGACATTAAGAATGTCATCATTATCTTTGGTTGACTGGGGCCGGAGCATGGATGAGCTGTTTACAAATGGATCCATTGTACATTAGGGATGGGAGCTCTGTCTCTAACATCAAGGTATTCACAAATCAGCTTAGTGTATGTTTTTATTTGTTTCCTCTTTTTTCTAGCTACGAGTGGGTATCCATCAGATGGCGCCAACCCAGCAAACACATAACGTTCCGCTAACGTTAGAGTAATGTTATATTTAGGTTACAGGATTTAGTTTTCCATACATGACGTTCCACGGTGGTAAACAGTTTTTTTATATCCCATCAGTAATAAGAAATAAACGCCGTAATGGCAAATAAATAGTATGTTTAAAAAAACTGCTTCACCTAATGGTAGTATACTATGTTCGCAAAACGTTCGTGGAACGTAACACGTGTTATTAATCAACCGTGCATTTATGCTTTCCATGACTACTTCAGCTTTCGAGGACGACATATAATGAAATGCATATCACGATATGAACACTACCAGGAATATGGCTAATTTAAAGATTGAACTATAATAATTATTGTTATGGTAATTCAGGCAGTTAATGGATTTATTACAGAATGAGAACGTATTATGTGAAAACGGATTTTCGTCAAACCATGTGCCATTTTCTGAGACTTGTATTACGTGGTCAGTTTAGTGCCAATAAAGTCGTATGATTAAGTTGTTATTAGCTCTGAATTATTGGTTATGGCGAGACCTAAAGCTAGGTATTATTGGTATGTACCAACAAATTAATAACAGTAATATAATAATAACTTTCGTATATAATGTCCCAACCAAATCATTGTTCTGGGGCGTTTATCGCCCACACCAGAATAATAAGTAAATCCAACAGCTCACACAACATATGCTAGTAAGGTAAACTGTTATTATATAATGAAAAACTACACAACCAGACAGTAACACCAACGCTAACACAACATTTGACATGCTAGCTCAAGAATGCGCTGTTTAAAGTCGAACAGTCAAATTTATATCGTTTGTCAGAAGCCTCCACTAATATAACCAGAGTCGCGTTCAGAGTTCGGGCCGCGACGCACCGAGACGTCGCTTTTTGCCCAGGAAGCCACTTTGCCGTTCAAAGTCACATCATGTTGACGCCGCGACGCGCGCGTGTCTCCAAAATGGCCGTCATAGTTGGTTTTCAAGGGGATAATTTTTGATGTCATTACAAGACGAGCTTTTAACAAAACAAACCAAACTGTTCCTAATCATTAGCCTAATGGTAAGGGTGACGGTATTTTCGTCAAAAACACATTCGAAATCAGTAACATCAAACGCACAACGTCTGCGTTCAACAGAGCGGGGAACGTTGCGGTACGTAACATTTAACCGTTCAACTTCCGGCGGTGAACCGCGCCGAGAACTCTGAACGCGGCCCTTACTCCGCAAGGTAGAGCCACCGGTGGGCGCTTTTCCAACCGCCTGGTGTCAACATGCATTTCCAAGAAGGCTCTATCACGGAAATGAAGGAAGCGCGATGTTTGAAAAGAATCTGAACACATATCCGGGAACTTTCATTCTAACCATGCAGTTGTCAACATGTCGTTGGGTTCCCAATTTGTAATATTTTGGTCGCCGTTTCAATTCCCATTATAATCAGCGGGTCATGAAATCAACGTGTTTAACATTTGTTTGTGCATAAAATGAAATAAATATTCTTTAAGGCCAAATTAACTGTTAGCAACTACCCTGATTTATTCAAGAATCTCTTCCCTAAGGAATATTGCGAACGGGAAGTCAGAACGTTCGTCAGACAACACTCAAAATCATTGACATCATGCGGACAGCCAGCAATTTTCCAAATATATATTTATAATTTGACAACAGCCCTGAAGACTGTTTCTATATAAATTATATATATATATATATATATGACATTCAAATGCGATATATGCATATGGCATTTGAATAATGTTTCCTAAGTGCAAGTAAGCACATGCATTTCCAAGCTAGACCTACTACCGAGTGTTTGTTTCTAAATTATTTACCTCGTGTGTCACATCTCAGGCGTTCGTTACGTTGTCTATGCGAACACACTTCTTTGTTTAATAAACTGTTCTATTAAAACATTGACCCCCGCATATCGTGTCTCAAGAGTTTCTTACATATGTGAATACGAATATGTGAACTCAAATTATCACGAATATGTGAACTCAAATTACTACGGAATGTTCATGTATCAGACAGATTTATCACCATTGTGGATGCGGATATGTGACTTCAAACCATAAATTCTTGCGAAATGTGCCCCACATGTGTCACATTTGTAGGGTTTCTCCCCAGTATGAAGTCGAACATGTGATTTCAAACTACCATTTGTTGAGAACTGTGCACCACAGATATCACATTTGTAGGGTTTCTCCCCAGTATGTATACGGACATGGGCTTTGAAAGTACCACTTTCTGAGAACTGTGCTCCACAAGTATCACATCTGAAGGGTTTCTCCCCAGTATGAATTCGGACATGGGCCTTCAAATGACCACATTGTGAGAATTTTGCACCACAGGTATCACATTTGAACGGTTTCTCCCCCTTATGTATTCGGGTATGTGACGTCAACTGATTGTTTTTTGAAAATTGCATACCACAGGTATCACATGTATAGGGTTTCTTTTTGAGAACTGTGCTCCACAAGTATCACATATGTACGGTTTCTCACCAGTGTGGGTACGAATATGTGACTTCAAATTATCACTTTGTGGGAACTGGGCAACACAGGTTTTACATTTGAACGTTTTTTCACCAATGTGCTTGCGAACATGTAGCGATAAGCCATCACTGTTTCGGAAACGTTTCCCACAAGTGTCACAATTAAATCGTTTCTCAACGTTACCCGTGTGCACATTCACAGACATATTGAAACTATTTGTTTCTAACTTTTTTTACATATAAATCACATTTTCTATGAGGTCATACTTGCGTCTTCAAAGCAATACTGCTTATAAACATATTGATGTGTTATTACTAGTTTGAGCTTATGTAATCACTGCACAATAATAACCATGCATGCATTATATATGCGTGCATCAACTTTGAAGGCTTTCTCACAAGTTTTACTGTTTACATGTAGCCTCAAAACACCATCCTGTTAAATAGTTTTCACACTGTCTTATACAGAAGGTGTGTAACATATATCAGTGTGCAATTGAAGCTTTAAAGCAATACTCAGATGAGAATATCTTCCACGTGTGTCACATCACGTTTCCATCTGCCTGGGAAAGCAAATGAATCTTTGCATGTGCTGCACAACTGTCACTTTTGAATGGATCCACGTCAGACGAAGTAGTTGTCTCTTTAGATGTAATTATTATCTCACGATTGACTCAGTCACATTTTCACTTGTTCTTGAAGTGAGAGGTATTGCCATTCAGTGACTTGGCTCGATGTCCTACGTCAATTTGGTGCTTCAGAGTTGTTCTTGCCAATGTGTTTGAGTCTTTGTCGCTGTTATTCGTTGTTGACACTTCTCTCACAAACAGCTTTCAACCCACAACGCAGTGCCCTGTAAGAACATAACAGTAATTACTACCATATGCAAAGTCAGTGCCACAATCACACGTCACACGGTTCTAGTCCTTTAAATGGGGCTAACTGAATAGATTGGACAACTACACCAGCAATAAATTGTAAGAAACTGTTTTGTAGGGAAAATCCAGGTAATATCCATTCAGAGAGACTACAACAAATAACATGTATAATGTTTTAACAACATTTATCTACATATACTCTGACAATGTTTCTGATGTATGCAATGAAGCTTAGTTTGTACAACGAAGTAATATCCGAACTCTCTAATAAAGTGTAAGTACATATGACAAAACAGACAGGTAGAGAGAATGAGTGAGAGAAGAATTAAAAAGTGAGCGTGGGAAACAGACAATGATGGTTGAAGGAGAGGAAAAACAAAATTAAGACCGAGAGCCAGAGTGAATACAGATCTTGGAAAAAGCAAGATCAGCAGTTGCGAGTAGATATCATTGTGGAAGACTGGGAAAGGTGTATTCTGGTGCACTGGCACAGGAACGAAATTAGTATTGAGGGAGCTGAGAACAAGAGCTTCAGCTCTGCTGTTAATCATGACATTGAAAACTCTTGCAGCCACACCGCCATATTTTTAACTTCTCAGTTCTCGCCTGAGAAGCTTGGAATATGGGGTGCGCTATTATTATTATTTGTTTCCTCTTTTTTTCTAGCTACGAGTGGGTATCCATCAGATGAATATTAACACTGGTTCTTCTATGTGGTGATAGGAATGTCCAGCTAGTTGGACGCTTCTCAGGTGAATTGTGTTGATCAGTTTGTTTACATGTGACAACATTCCAATAAAGTTCTTTGTTAGCCTTTCTCCATTACTTGTTGATGTAGTATTCACTAGGTGTCAGCACTGTTGCAATGGTTGTTTTAGCATTCTGTGAAATGATAAAACCAGAATACAGTACAGTACGCATGCACGTGCATGTCGATTAATTCATATTGAGGCAACATATTTAATTATGTGAGCAATCTGTTGATTATTTAAATGACAAATACTGTCACATTTACCATTATTTGATTCCTATAATGTGATATTGCTGGCATGTAATGATTACGTCTTCTTTGTTTCAAGTGAAATACTTAAGGGAAAACATGAATTATACAATACGTAGAAGTGCTCTTTCCCGTTTAATCACACGTAAGGATCAAAATGAATTTGGCTGTCGGATTGTATTATTTGTACAAAGGATTCTTATATCCTCTTCAAGTGAAAGTCAGTGTGGCAGTGATCATGACATCGATGATGGCCAGTTTGATTTGAATCCATCACGACACGCCACAAACAGGATTACAAAACACACCATGCCAAAGAAAATGCTAACAGATTTCAATAACGCATCTCGAAGCAAAATATACAGACACACTGAAAACACACAAAGTGATCATCTTTACATGAGCAGTCGGCGTGACTTTGAGAGTTATCCTGATGGCAGTGGATATGATCTGGAGCTGGAACGGAAAGATCCGTGGAGACAGGAAAGGAGGATCCGCTCAGATCACAAGACCTTCAGATAACATGGAGAAAATGAGGAATTATGTCGGGGTTATGGAGGTTCTCGGAGGTATAAACCATGTAGACATGATAGAGAGGATACGTGGAGATCTGACAGGATAGAGCGACATGGTGTGACGGGAAAAAGACGAGAGTCCAAGTGTCATCAGAGAATTGTTAGAGTCTACCGGTCGGTTGGAGCCACGAAGTCAACCTCAGGAAAACCTATGACAGGAAGACGGGAATTGATACAAATATGGGCTGGCTGGTCCGGGAACGAAACGATGTGCAATGTGAGTAAACATAATTTTTGAGAGTCCATGAAATTATAAATTTTTCTTAGAAAATGTTATGTTATAATTGCTTAGTATTGTCTAAGTGTCATTTTTGACGTTCTTGTTACGGTTATGTATATAATTATATATATAAGTGAAGTGCCACATCGGTTCAGACCTTAGGGTACTCTTTTGTAGTATGGAGTTATGAGCGTCATGTATAAAGGCAACATTTCAGTTTTACATTGATACCAGTGACATCCATGTCTTTTGTTGCAAAATTATGGGTGGTTGAACTGACCCAGCTGTAGAATTCAAGTGTTGAGACAGACGATACCAAAGTTAGGTAGTCACATTTACAGTTGTATATGTCATTCCATTAAAAACATATTAGAAACACTTTTTCAAGAGAATAATTCCAAACTGCATTTGTACAGACCATTAGTGAATTATTTCTTGTTTCTAAAAATGCAAAAAACAAACAAAATTCAATACTTTCACACCTCATTTTCCTTAATTTGGTGAAATGTACTTTATGCGGGACAACATTACCAAATAAAGTTGTGGCTCCGTGACTCGGAAACGTGGCTTGTTTGCGGATAACACAAGTCAGATGTATGTTTGTATAAGAGCTTAATAGTAAGCCAACTCTTTATGTATAACTAGATTACATAACTACAATAAAATACAATGTCGATACCTAGTTATACATGTCATAACAAATACACAAAACTGACAGCAAAGGTGGGGGAACCAACCACACGCAGATAGAGGAAACCCACCATCTAACGTACATGTGTGAATTTCTGTGATTCAAAAACAAGGGGAAAGCATTAGGTACATGTGAACATGTCCCCACCCTAAAACCCCTTGGAAGATGTATCATATACACTGTGTACTATTATCCTTAGCCAGAATCTCGTAAGACAAACTATGCTACAGAATGCATGACTATAGTTGCAAGAGATCTCAGAGAAAACACTGACATGTCACAGAACACAATTATACATACGCTGTATCTTAATAGAAACCGTGTATTTAAAATTATATGCAAAAACACACAAATAAGTATAAAAAAAACACCACCAACCATCTAAATACTCAGGTGAAGACGGGGTAAGAGGGTGGGAAAACAAACTTCAAAAATCGAGAGCGAATATACCTTCTCAATTCTGGAAATTTTGAAAGAGAGGCTGGGATTGGAGAGCCAGTCTCATGTTTCCGTTAGCCTCATAATTTTTTAAGTTTACCGTATATTCAAGAATAGAAGCATTGGTTTTGTTGCCCTCATAAATGCAGTTTGAATTTCATTCAAAAGGTGTTTTTATGCGGGACAACACTACCAAATAAAGTTGTGACTCCGTGACTCGGAAACGTGGCTTGTTTGCACGGTTCAAACCATTGTGATCTATCACATACGATTAGTTACAGAATACCAGTTAATATTCAGCCCACTCAACTATATATAGAAGAGTACCTGGTTATACACACTTATGGAAATCATAATAAAGGAATGAAAATAAATGTAACAGCATTTCTATAAACAAAAAACATCTGCCCAGAGACTATCACTAATGCTGGGCGTACACTGCTAAACTTTTGTTGCCATTCATCTGTTTGATCAACTAAAAGCTGATCAGTCGTGCAATGTATGATGGTCAGCAACTCAACAAAACTCGAGTTGCATGTTGATTTCACTGGTACAACAGTTGTTGAACCGATTCATCATTCGAAAATTAAATCACGCCAACAAAAGTTGTGTAGTGTACAACAGTGTAAGATGAGAGTCTCATGTCAAGAACCGCCCGGTGAAACAGCCTTGCTAATAAATATCCGGGTTCTGAGATATATCAGAAGGGAAGTAGCTATATACACAATTAAAGAATTTTCCAAATTTATTGGCCCATCTTCCAAACAACAAAACAAAATACAGCGATTCTTCAAGGAAGACTCGTCAGCCTCCCTAACATTTTATCATACAAAGTCTTACGTACATACATCTCTATCATAACATTTCATAGGTACACAAGGATTGACCAGTTCTTCAATCCTATACTATTTCATCAAAAGATTCTATAATATAATCGCCATATAAGCTCAAAAGTTCAACACCCTACGGCTGTCTGCGTGGCACTCGCAATGTAGAGATGCGAGAACATAATGTTTATAATGAACGATACCACATTCCGTCAACTTGATAATAATTTGTCCCTCAGTAGTCGAGCGAAGTAGTTCTCACTCGGTTCATCGGGAATTCCCTCTTCGGGTGTGAATTCACCATTGTCGCGTAAGCCGTCTACTCTCGTACTGTTGTTACACGAGGTGTTACTCGGGGTCTACCACCCTCGAGTGCACTTTGTCAGACTTCACCCCGCCCCGACTCTACAATAAATGATAACTATAATAATAGAATATTCTTATTCCTTGGTGTGTAAACTACACCCTTGGTGTGTAAACTACACCCTTGGTGTGTAAGCTATACCCTTCATATCATATGATTTTCCACCAACACCACATACAACCATAGTACTTACACACAAACATATGTAACTAATGTTTGCCATATATACATACATATCCGGACCCAATATCCAATTAGTAATAACAACCTCACCACCTTACATATTCTAAGTCCCAACAAAATATACACCAATAACCATTATCTGTGACACCGTAATACAACCTATGTTCGCTTCTTCTTACTATCTAACATTCACATAACAGAGCGATGATTCGCCATCCCGCCTAAATCTCGAGATACTAGTATCATTGCGCTGACCATAATTCTTTATTATTGACCACACCCTTTGACACAATTATAACAATGCAAAAACCATATGTTTAAGCCAATACCTCTAATCTAACATTCACACCTATTCACTCATAATATATATATTCCACATACCTCCGGTATTTCTTCTACTCTATATATACATGGAGAAAGTCAACGTCAAAGCCACCACTGGGTATAGACTTCATGTTTGCCAACCGCACCGTAATGGTTTCTCTCCACAGAAGAGACCAGATTACATTTCTTTGCTCTGTCGGGTTCTGGATTTGTCGGTTCTATTCTACCTTCAAATCTCAGTACCTCCACCCTATACCTAGCATCAGTCATGTGACCCCTGCTGATGCTGACGCCATTGTAACAGTTTCAATACCATCCAATAGGTGATAGTCAACAAGTATAAAATCTTCATTATAACGACATCCCTATACGCCTTAATATTATCCCATTTAAACTTACGTCCGTATCATCATATCTATTTATATGGAACGGCCAATTATGTTATAAATATTACACGTTGTATTCGACAATCCTCCCTGTCTACCCTAACTATAATGATATTTGCCCAGTTCTTTAAAATCTGACCTTAGGTAACCAATCCAGTTCCTTCACAGTATTGCATAACCACTGGATAGCCATCAATGGCCTACAGGGCAACTCTAACACGAGTCAGCCAACCATAGCTTTACATTGTAACCCTAAATGCAGTCTTTCACAGACGCTACCAACCTATGTTAAGTTCTTAAAATCACAATCTTGACAGAGACGTCATGGTTTCTTAATGATCAAATAGACGACACCCAACAAAAGTTTAGCAGTGTATGCCCAGCATTAGATTTACAATTTTTTTTTTTTTTTTTATAAATATGCCGCTAACGTGAGAGCCACCCACTTATAAATGTAATGTGAAGCATTTGGAAGTGGAATGTTGTTAATTACAATTGAAATATAATAAAACCAAGCCTTTTAAATATATCTTAATTATAAATTCAGACCCTCGTCATTTGCTATTTTTTAGTTTTAACTTTAAAGCCCACTTGCGTATTACTAATTAATATTCTGACCGAATGATTTCAGGGATTGGTCAAGAAGACCACAAGTTGAAGGTGAAGTTCTTTTTGGACTCTACCCGATTCTGCTGGCTCTTCAACAAGGGAGGTGCGAATGTCATCAGCTGTTTATGAAGGACAGTCTAAGGGAGTTGGATAAGTAGTTGAACAGTTATCCCTGGCAACAGAACGGGGTATTCCCGTGCGGAAATGTGATGTCGGAATGTTGGTTTACCTCTCACGGTCACGTCTGCACCAGGTAAGAAATTAATGTTTCTAAGTACTGTGCTTGCACACAGTATGTCTGTATATGTCCATGATAATGTGTGTGTGAATTTTTGGTGTAAGTTGTGGTTAGCTGGGTGCATGGGGAACCCCCTTAATCTCTGTCAAAATCCCCATCACCCAAAATCCCATCATAAGGAAAAGTGCATCCAAAAAAGTCTTATCACTGAAAACACCACCAGTCAAAACCCACGGCAGTTAAAACCCCATGAATCTAAAGTTCAAAACCACTTTGATCAGTCAAAATCCCATCACTCATTATCCCGTTAGTCAAAATCTTATCAATCAAAATGAACATCCGTGAAAACCCACATCAGTGTAAAACACAATTCAAAACGCTGTCAGTCAAAACTCCACCAGTTTAATAAGATTGAACAAGATTGCCACCCAGAGAATTAACTCTAGATGGCAGGTGGACAAGGAAGCCACTTCAATAGTAGTATCACTAGTATGACACAATATAACATGGCAAACAGTGTCAACACATTCAACATGAATTACGTTTAATGAAATAAAATAATATTTACCTTCAAATGTGTTGTGAAGTTTTATGGTGTCTTTGAAGATCCTGATATCACTGTAGCACAATGCTTGCATTTTCCTTTATAATTCCCCTCTGTATTGGCAGGTAATTCAAATTGGCTCAAAATGGACACTTTAGCCATAGTGGACACGCATGAATAGACACAACACCTACACTTACAGACGGTTCAGCCAGACTGAGAGAAGTCTTCATCTGAATGACCCCAGCTCCTGCCACTGACCAGATTTCAGAAACAGTCCAGTCAGTTATGCTGTGTAAACTGTACATGGCTTCATTGGCAGACTGGCAGTCTTCATTGTCTTTGTTAGTCTGTAGGAGCAGGTCTAACACAAAAGAAGCCAGTATTACTCCAAAGTGTAGACTCCTTTGAAATCCAAGTATGGGTAAATGGGGTAATCTGGAAATTCATTTGAAATGTTCATTTGTATTGTATTGTAAATAATTTATTTCCAACATTTAACATTACACGTCACAATTAAACAAATACAATGTTGAATTGTATTTGTAATTTAAAAGTAATATATCAATTACTATTACATTGCTTCCTATTACTATTACATTGATTTTTTGGTCAACCTATTACTATTATTTCACTATTTGTAATCGTTACTATTACATATTACTATTACCCCATTCCTGGTCTGAAACCTTCATAGCAGCACTAATGGTTAACCCTAAGTCCTTTTCTTTTAGTTTAATACTTAGTACAGACCCCCCATTGTATATTGTACATCTTCGTTCCCATGTCTTGTATGGAGGCATTTACATTTCCCAAACTTGAACATTTGCCACTTTTCAGACCATTTCATCAACCTGTCAAGATCATCTTGTAAATGCTGTCTATCTCCATCACGTTTAATCCTTCTAAACACTTTTGTATCATCCGCAAATTTCAACACCTTGTTATATGATCGTCCAAATCGTTGATATATATATTAAGAATAATATAGGTCCCAATACTGATCCCTGTGGTACACTACTCAAAACTGATTTCCAGTTTGAAGCCTCCCCATCAACCTCTCTGTACCCGTTGTCTTCTATCAATCAGCCATTTTTCTATCCAGTTAATTATACCATTTCCTATGCCATGGGCCTTTAGTTTAAGCAGTGATCTTTGATTTGTCGAAAGCTTCCTGAAAATCTAAGTGGATGATATCTACTGGAGATCCCTTGTCTACCCACTTAGTGATATCTTTAAAAAAATAACATATTTGTTAAGCATGACCTCACTTTTAGAAACCCTTGTTGAAATGGGTTTATGAAGTTATGTTTAACAAGAAAATCCACCATGTGATCTTTAATTAGTCTTTCTAATACTTTGCAAATCACCTATGTTAAACTCACTGGTCTGTAGTTCTCTTGACTTGTTTCTCGAACCTTTTTTAAATAATGGTATAATGTTTGCTTCTTTCCATTGGGTCATTCCATGTCAAATCAATCACTCCAAAACGCCCGACTCCAATTTTGATGAAATTTAGCACAGTTGTTGGCTCACACGAGAATATCAAAGTAAAAAAAAATTAAAATGTAGGGCAAGTTATATTGAAGATCTTGGTCACTAATCTTTGACCCGATTCACATAACTACCATTGCATTAATGCCAATAACTCTGCTGTTAATAAAGGTAGAAAGCAAGTAATACATCATTGGAAATACAATAAACAGGCACACATAGGTATTGTAAAATAAAATCCTCCGATTTTTTTTATTTGTATACAGTATCCTTTACTATTGCAGAAAAGTTCCTGAAAATATGAGAGTTGGCAAATAATAATGTTCACATATACATTAAATTGAGTACACCTGGGTGACTTACCTTTGGTCTATACAACAGTGGATGCAACATTGAATTTCATTAGTTCACCTTTTTCAGATCTCTTAACAAGCTGCTAAAGGGTACCTTATAATGAAATGAGTATATACTCACGTGCTGTAGTCTCTCTCTTAACATATTCAAATTCTTTGCAGGGCCTCATATACATTTCAGTGTCCTCTGGATACTGTGTCGTGGGTAGCAATATGATGATGATGGTCGATGTGGGTGAAGGAAGTTCAGGTCAGCCTCTTCATCCGCTGGGATAATATCCATTACATATGCCACCCCCCAGTTTCCATCATATATGGCCGTCAGATACTCACAATGGGCTGTCACAATCTCTTTTCTTCTTATGGAACATGTGAAATATATTGCTACTTCCAAGTGATTAAGTGACAATGGCTTGAAGAAGTGTAGCTTCTGTGTTCCTGCTCTTGTTTTCGCTCTGCATACGGCTTGCAAGAAGAGTTGTTTCTTCGTAGTACTCTTCTGTGGTCGAAAAGTAGAATTTAATACAGGAATATGAGCTTATGCACATTTAAAGAGCTGCAAAATGGTGGTCATATAATGAAGGTCAACATCAGTGTCATAATTTATTATAGAAACTTCTGATTATGTAAAACTGGGAATGTAACCCAGTCCATGGTAATGATACACTGTACTATTATTCTAGAAATACCAATGGGGTCATTCCATGTCAAATCAATCACTCAAAACATCGCCCGACTCCAATTTTGATGAAATTTAGCACAGTTGTTGGCTCACATAAGAATATCAAAATAGAAATTATAAAAAATCTAGGTCAAGTATATTATTGAAGATAGTGGTCACTGAACTTTGACCCAATTCACATACTGACCGTTTCGTTGATGCTCATAACTCTGCAGTTAATAAAGCTAGAAAAGGAAGTAATACATCATTCAAAAGCCAATAAAGAGGCAAACATAGATATTATAAAATAAAAATATTATGTAAATAAAAATAACATATTTTTTATAATTTCACCTTTAATCTGAGATACCCCAAAAATGTATCCTCCCATTTAAAACATTTTTTTACAGTATCCTATACTATTGCAGAAGAGTTCCTGAAAATATTAGAGTGGACAAATGATACTGATGTTCAGAGATACATTAAATTGAGTACACCTGGGTGACTTACCTTTGGTCTATAGATCAGTGGATGCAACATTGAATTTTATTAGTTCCCCTTTTTTAGATCAGTTAACAAGCTGCTAAAGGGTACCTTCTAATGAAATGAGTATATACTCACGTGCTGTAGTCTCTCTCTTAACATGTATTCAAATTCTTTGCAGTGCCTCATACTTTTTCTGTGTCCTGGATAGTTTGTAGGTCCAACCAGTGTCGGGTGAATATGCATGTGTCAATGTGTCGTTGGTAGTAATATGATGGTGATGGTCCATATGGGTGAAGGAGGTTCAGTTCAGCCTCTTTATCAGCTGGAATAACATCCATTACATATGCCACCCACCAGTTTCCGTCATAGATGGCCGTCAGATACTCTTTGATATCCACGAGACTGAGACCATCTTTTCTTCTTATGGAACATGTGAAATATATTGCTACTTCCAAATCATTAAGTGATAATTGCTTGAAGAAGTGTAGCTTCTGTGTTCCTGCTCTTGTTTTCGCTCTGCATACGGCTTGCAAGAAGAGTTGTTTCTTCGTAGTACTCTTCTGTGGTCGAAAAGTAGAATTTAATTGCAGGAAAATGGGCTGATGCAAATTCAGAGAGCTGCTGATGAGGTTTTTCTGGAACAGGTGCACAGTAATGGTATCATGTATGTTACAGTCAGAAATGACAACATAACTAACATGTGACACACATTCATTACCAGCTTCACAATAGTACCAAACAAATGGGTGCAATGTTGCCTGTGCATTATTCCAAGAGAACGATTGTGCCTCATCTTGCAGGACGAAAAGAGTAGTTTTCTGCAAAGTCACAGACAACAAGAAAATGGCCTGGCTGAATTGATTCACGAGTGTCTCTTAGACATGAAGACTGCTATCTGCTTATGAAATCATGCCACTGCAAGATTTCAAGTTGGGTGCATAATTCATGGATCAAATCATCTGCACCGAGTTTCATGGTTGGTAGTGTTGATCAATCAGTAGTTATCCATTTTTAGTCCTTTGGCCGAAGGTCCAAGGGACTATTGCCATAACTCTGCGTTCGCCGTCCGCCATCAGCTGCCGTATCTCAGAAACCGTTCAGCAACTTTTTCTCTAATTTTGCATAGACATATCTTGGGGCACTGCCACTATGCACGAGAAATCTGTATTTGATTGAATCATTTTAAGGGCTCCCTAGAGCCTCAAAGGACCCCAAAACTGTTAAAAATGTAACATTTGGCCTATTTTTTCAAAAACTGTTCAGCAACTTTTATTCTAATTTTGCATAGATGTATCTTAGGGTGCTGCCACTATATACAAGACATCTGTATTTGATTGAATCATTCTAAGGGCACCTAAGGGGCCCCCAAAGTGCAAAAGGTTTACATTATCTAGTGATGTGGTTTTGAGAAGGGCCCTTGAGACCACCCCTAACATTAGATGTTGTGTATTGTTCCACAAAATCAACAGCTGTGACTAATCTCTACAGCCCAGTCCATTGAGACCTTGACTAATCTTTAATTGGTCACAGCACCAAGGCAGAGTAGACACACTTGACCCCTGTTAGACTGAACATAGCATTACCACAGCGGCCGCCGCGGCTGTTGGATCTGGCCAGTTTTGACGCTAAACTACGACAGGTCACCGGTCATGCAGCCCTTACATCATTAAGTCCGCGTTAAATAATACATATTTAATATCACTGGAACGACAAGATAATGTTCTTTACAATGGCATAAAGTTTTTAAAAGTATTCCTTTATTTGACAAACTTATTGTTCATGATTGAGCGATGATGCGCGCCAAAAGTGTCATGCCGACGACGCTCAGCGACGGTACGGTTTTCGCAAAAACAGGTCGCGGCAAATTGAAAACCTGCACTTGTAAACCTATTTGGATCGTCATGAGATCAGCTCGACTAATTAGAAGACGTGTTCGTCTTCACTGCAGTCGTTGCACGAAGTTTCTGCGTTAAACCAAACGAAAGTTATGTCAAATTATCGTATAAACATGAATTTTTGGTAATGTTATCGCCTAAAATTCAAGTTCGTGTATATACACACCTACGTGTCAGTTTCAGACTGTTCAGATGATATATGTTATGTGATATTTTAAAAAGGTTTACAAGTGCGGAAATCGCATTTTGTGCGACCTAGTTGCACGGTTTTCGACAACGCCACCGCAGACGGTGACGCTGTGCTAAAAATAGTAACATCCGCCTGGTAACGTCAGCATGCCGCTGGATATCCGCCAGGCGGACAACCGCGTTGCGCTGGTTGTCCGCTAGGCGGATTTGGCGCCTAGCTGTCATACAGGCAATCCCTATTCACACTACGCTGGCTACACTTAATAATTGATTTTAAACTTGAAATTCAGAAACTTGTATTCCAACCTTACTTTGTTAAATATAAAATAAAAACTTATTACATTTATTGTTTGCTTACTAGTAGTAATAACTAGCCAGTTTAAGCTTGGTATTTCCACCATTATAATATTCATTTATTGCCACAATTATATTATTGGTGTGTATAACTATATTTTATTTTATTAATAATTATATATTCCTACGTTTAAATAGCTATTGTAACAACAAAGACTAACAATAAAATCTGAGTTGTTGGTGCAATTATTCATTACTCTGTGTATTTAAATGCAGGTATCTCTCAGGTCCAAGACACTTTCTGCAATTCACATAGCAAAGTATAACTAGCATAGACATTAATTATGCAAAGTGGGAATTAAGTGACATCTAATTATAGTAATTAAACTCTTTATATAATACTATGATAAGAAGCGCTAAACGTTAAATGATAAATTGATAATGCTTTTGAAAATTTTTATAACACGAATGAGGATTCCACATTTACTATGTCCGCCATTTCGTTTTATGATAATTAATTATGCAAATGGCAACTAAGTGAGTTCTAATGAAAATGTTTGTGTTGTACTATTTTACAACATGCCTCAAATATTAATGATGTGCTTTTGGAAAAATATATATTCAAAAATTGGGATTCTACATTTAATATGTCCGCCATTTTATTTTATGCAAATTACTCAACAAATTATTCAAATTGTGGTAACTAATTGATAGCAATGAAACAGTTTATGCTGTACTATTGTAAACGCCATTATTAAGTTAATTACATGCTCAGAATAACAATTTCTTCACAAAAACATTGGGAATCCTCATTCAATATGGCCGCCATTTGTAATAATTATGCTAATGATGCACCAATTTTGCAAAAAAATTGGGATTGAAATGAACTATAATGAAACAAGATATGTTACACTTTCTAATACCCTGTAAATATACTCTAAACAATTAATGACATGACATGAATTGCATCTTGCTACAGTTTATGATTCAATATGTCGGCCATATTATGCTAATTAGGTCATGAAATATGCAAATTAGGTCAACGAAAATGCAAAAAATGAATTCCTCGTGTGAAAATACCTATATATGCAAAATTTGAAGTAATTACCTCAATTAATTACTTATCTGTTGTGAAAACAATGACAAAACTGGTAAAATAGGAGTACACCCTGGAAATACTGTGACCCTATTCTTTCTGTGTTATTTTTCATGTTCACCGTTCCAACGAAAACTCCTGGGGTAGTAACCTTTCCAACTTAATAACTTTGTAAGTAGTTGTCTGATTTTCATGAAATCAAAACCATTTACTTCAGAAGAAGAAGCTCCTTACATGCATAACAAAACATGTTTAGGTAACACAGTTTATATTTTTCATTTGGTAATGCTACTGAACAGTTGCCTAACACTTTTAAACGGTATGTTCAAAACTATTGATTTTCTATATTTGCAAGTTGTGTTTATTTTGATGTTCATTTAATTATTATAAAATGGTGTGACTGTGGTGTCTATTGGTTAAAGATGTATTGTCTGTAGAAACCTGTAGGTGACAAACATAGACAATTAATATTCTGTCACCTGTAGGTGACAAACATAGAAAATTTATATTCTGGACAACTATAGAATGAAATATCCTACACTTTATTTATTTCAAATGCATTCTACTGTTCTGTTTACGCTTGCCATGCCTTGTGTAGACATGGTACTGTGTAAATCAGTTGTATCAATATAGACTAATAATTACAGATTCACAATATAGTTGACACCTGAAACAACCAAATGTCAACCATTAGAAGAGTTGACATAGTTAAGGCACAATAAAGCCTTTTGTGTCAAGACAAATACAATTCAACCAATACCCCTATCTGAACACTGCCTGTTCTTCACCTATTACATTCGCTTTGTTTAGGTATGTGGTTCTTTTTATAGAAAATTTTAGTTTCTTTCTGTACCTGTCTACGTATGATAACCATTTGTCCGCCCTGCTCACAATAAACATCACATGAATGATAAAAGGAAGATCACTACCACTTAACTTGTGGATTATTATTATTATAAAACTGCTCTGCTACTGCTTGGTGGACAGTTAATTAGTGGATCAAGTTCAAATACATCAGCACGTTTTTCACACCTGCATGGTAGTTTAGGCTCAGTAGTGTGCTGGCAGCTACTAAACCTATAGGCTTGTGTGAAAAGGATAGTTGGCAGAAGAACTAACTTCAAAGCACCATTGCATCCATTTAGCCAGGCAGCAGTCACACTGTCCCAGTGTCTGCTGCTATGTTTATATAATAATTATATAGGCTTAATGATCCCAATACACCAATCTGTTGGCACAATGTCAGATAATGGAACTAGGTTAAACATCTTAACAATAACTATAATTAGTTCTGTGGAGCAGTTTTTTCCAGTGAACAGTAAACATGTAAACATTTTACTTCCATCATAACCCATAATGATCTGTAACTATGATTCACCAAAAAACATTTGATTAATAATTACCTACAGAGTTGTTTGATTTATGCCGGGCAGAAACTGTTTCTGCCCGGCAGAAACAGCAACAATAGGAAACACATGCCATTGATAGGCAAACGTGTTCTTTTTATAGAAAATTTCAGTTTTGTTCTGTACCTGTCTACGTATGATAACCATTTGTCCGCCCTGCTCACAATAAACATCACATGAATGATAAAAGGAAGATAACTGCCACTTAACTTGTGGATTATTATTATTATAAAACTGCTCTGCTACTGCTTGGTGGACAGTAAGCTGCAACTGTCTTTGAGTTTGTTTACATTTTGACAAACTACTATTATGTAGCAATAATTTTTGAATGAATCACATTTTGAGAATGCATGTCATTGTTTGCGGTGTAATTTTTGTATGCTTCATTTTCTGCTGCTACAAGTTGCATTCATCTGAAAGATTATTCAATTACCTATCCAATGATAATACATATGTTGTGGTGTTAGAAATATATAGCTTTGGTATATTGTACACGAGGGTTGTGATAGGAAACTATTGGACATTGCTACAGTGCAGAGAGACAGTACGAGATGTGTCACTCAGTATAAGAAGTGTGACTTTCAGATACTTCATTTTGTAGTGCTATGGATTATGATGGGCCTCTCCATTAGCTCCCTATATATTTGTAAGTTAGGTGAGTAACACCTTCGAAGTTCTGACAGCAGGACACCGCCTTCGGTGAAGTAAAGACAAAAGTTTTACAAAGGCTTCAATTTCAAACGGTCTATCACCGTCCAGCTGACCCATTTTTTTTTTCTCAAACACTTTTCAGTAACTTTTTCTTTAATTTTTCATAGACATTTCATGTGGTAGTGCCACTATACACAATACATCTGTATTTGATTGATTCATTCTAAGGGCACCAAAGGTCCCCTAAAATGATAAACTTGCTAACTAAAATTAATTGTCTACCTCAGAGTAGCTATATTTATAACTTGTTGTGTATTACACCCAGCTGTGGAGCTAAGATTATCTGCCTGCTATTGTTTGATGGAAGCTGTGACTAATCTGTAATTTGTCACTGGCAGAAGCTTGTGTCAACAGACAGCATTAAGCCACTAGACCCCTGTTAAACTGGACAGTTGCCTGTAGGTTTTAAACTGTGTCAAACAGTGAGTCTACCTTTTGCTCTCAAATAATCTGTCCTTTTAGTTTTACGCATGAAGACATAATCTGGCATAACTTGATAAGTCTTTGTAGCAGCATATTTGTACTTCCAGTGTATCATTGCAACATAACATACATATTACATACTGTGTGCCACATTTGAATGTTGTGCATGTAATATATCCATGCAATCCATTTGCATATATAATTTCAACAGCCGTTTTCTTCATTTTCACTTTTTGACCCCTACCATGTTCAATGCTCCATAACTTCGCCAATTTTTGTAGCAGTCATATAATTTTTGAAACCGTGTAAAGCACCCTACCAAGCCTTTACAAGGATGTAAGAAAACAATATTACAATTTTTCCGACTTATCACTCATTTGGTCAGCTGGGGTCACATATAGACGTATTAGTCCAAAGGACTTCAGGGCCACTTGGCCCATTTTTTACATGAGTGGTTTGGTCGTCACTATGTATCGCAGGGAAGAGATTGCTGTAGTTGTGTCAGCATGGGAATGAAATATATTCAAGCAAATTGGCACTAATAATAGCCGTATGGGATACTAACATTTGCAAGTTCCACACCATGCATTTGTGGATTTTTGAACCAGTGCTAAACGTTTTGGGCTGCAAACATATGAGACTAGTCGTAACATATTACAACAGTGTGACTACATTTTAGGGGCAGGTGATGGCATGGTGACACGACAACTTGCAAGTCATTTCTCTGAAGTCTACACCACCGAAGTGTCCACCACAATGACCTGGAGACTACAGGAGAAGGGATACACGTAAGTCTTAGAACATATATCAGGTGACAGTAGCAGACCTGGGGTCAATTCCAAAAGGAATTGGGTTTGATCAATTCGGTTCCGCTCCGATTCCGGAATTGGAAGATTTTGAAAGAAAGGAATTGGAGCGGGAATTGCAATTGAATAAAAAGGCATCTGATCTTTTTTGCGACACCAATCATTTATTAGCCTGCTGTGTTATCTGCTTGAGCGACT
This sequence comes from Paraescarpia echinospica, assembly GCA_020002185.1. Classification (NCBI taxonomy): domain Eukaryota; kingdom Metazoa; phylum Annelida; class Polychaeta; order Sabellida; family Siboglinidae; genus Paraescarpia; species Paraescarpia echinospica. The sequence goes on from JAHLWY010000259.1 coordinate 25,135, forward strand.
GTTACTTCGAAAAGCTGATGATGATTCGCTGCAATGATGCTGAGTAGTTACGATGCCAGAATGAGAGTAGAGACTATAGATTCAGACATTTTTATTATGATTTGCTGCAACAATGCCCGGGTTACTGAGTGTTTTCCTGCAATAAAATGTCATTGAATTAATTTTTATGGTTTACTCATTTCTATGTAACATATTAATATATATGTGTGTATATTATGTAATAATTATTTATGCAATAAACAACACAAGTCCAATGTGACAGAGAATCGCAGTTGGCCAAATGAATTACGTTTATTTATTCAAGTTGGGCTGCTTGTCATTCAGCCAATTTGGGAATTACATTAATAGGAATGTGAGCTCTTAAATCCCAATCTGATACGACACTGAACCCTTGTACAGTGTCACCCTTCCGGTTTCTCAGATCCCACATTCCTACAACCTTGACAATAACAATATACATGATTCGTCCCTACCTTGTAATGGACTAAAAACCACTACATGTATAAACATATATATGAAGAAAACATACATTCCCCACCAAAAACACAAATTCTAGTTAGCAAGGTGGGACCAATTTGCCACAAAACCACCAAAAACACTGACCTGGAATTGAACGATTATAGAAGGAATTGAAAAAAGGAATTAAAATTTAATAAAAAAAAAGAATTGGAGCTGGAATTGATTGAAAGTAATTGATGCCAGCCCTGGACAGTGCAGTGCTTCTCAACCGGTGGGTTGCAGCACACTGGTGTGCCGCGACAATCCCCCAAATGTACCGCTGCATCTCTGGTAATTAAAATAAAAAGTAAGCAGAAGCTGTGCAAATTGTCAACATCATCACATCAAGGCCTCCGAAATCTCGCCTTTTCTCCGTACTTTGAGATGGGAGAACACTATCTTCTTCTTCATACCTATGTTCGCTGGCTTTCACGAGGCAAGGTCCTGTCAAGAATGTTGGAGTGGAAAGATGAGCTTCAAGCGTTTTTATTGTTGCATAAGGAATTGCAGCATGTCCATTTGTTGCAAGATAATTATTGGGTGACAAAACTTACACACATAGCCGACATCTTCGGGAAAATCAACGAACTGAATCGAAGAATGCAAGGTCGGGATGAGAACGTCCTTACATGTACGGACAAGCTAAATGGGTTCAAATCCTAACTTCAGCTATAGCGAGAACTACTAATTTTCACCTTGCAATATTTGTTATGCTTTTAATGTGCAAGCAATGAGAGAACATTTCCACTTGTGAGCATGACGTGACAGTAGGTGTTTTACTTGTGCATACTGGATGGCAATAAACCAAGAAGTTACAAACATTCACAGTGTGTTTCTCTGTCAGTGTTCTAGGTTTAAACCAGTGGCAGGACGGCACACATAAGTTTGATGTGATCAGTTGTTTGAACCTACTAGACCGGTGTGACGAGCCTGCAACTCTCCTACACAACATGAAGGCTGCATTGGTACCGGACACAGGCAGGCTTGTAGTAGCCACTGTTGTACCATTCAAGCCTTATGTAGAATCAGGCATGTATTCTTTCCAGCCAACTTTACGGAGATTACTACAAGTTGCAGAATTGACTGGAGGTTTCGTGGGTTCTAGCAACTTATATAAAAATTGTCATTTTTGTATTAATCGGTGTGCATTTTCTGGTCTGTATACATTTTAAAAGCTTAATTTAATTAGATTTTCTTAGAATATGTTCATTGTTATTTTGTCTGAAGAGTTTCCACGTGTCAATATTGCAGTACATGTTGTACAGCACTAGAGTGAGCATGAATTTTAAATGCAACATTTTATATCAACATTGAAAACACATTATACAACACTACACATCAACATTGAATAAACATTATGCAACAGAACAACACTTCACATCAACATACATTATACAACATTTACATCAACATTGAATACACATTATGCAACGGAACAACACTTCACATCAACATTGAAAACACATTATACAACACTACACATCAACATTGAATACACATTATGCAACAGAACAACACTTCACATCAACATTGAACACACATTTTACAACACTTCACATCAACATTGAATACACATTATACAACACTACACATCAACATTGAATACACATTATGCAACAGAACAACACTTCACATCAACATTGAACACACATTATACAACACTTCACATCAACATTGAACACACATTATACAACACTACACATCAACATTGAACACACATACAACACTTCACATCAACATTGAACACACATTATACAACACTTCACATCAACATTGAATACACATTATGCAACAGAACAACACTTCACATCAACACTGAAAACACATTATACAACACTTCACATCAACATTGATCACACATTATACAACACTTCACATCAACATTGAATACACTTTATACAACATTACACATCAACATTGAACACACATTATTCAACTTTGCTGTTTCTGTCACAAACAAAACCGTTTGGAGCCATAATTTCAACAAAGCATTCAATGGAATGTCCAGCAGCTGCCGACGTTCAACATCCATTTTGCAAGCTTGATTTACCTTGTTGCTAGGCAACAGGACATATAATAGACATATTAATTAAGACCCTTTCCTTTCTTCAGGTGGTACTGATCACAAACCATCCGAGAACCTTCCCGTGAAAGGTGATACGCTGGTCGAGCAGATCGCAAGTTTTGAGAGCGACGTCTTCAAGCCATTTGGCTTCACTGTTGAACGCTTCACCAAGCTGCCTTACCTGTGTGAAGGTGACCTCGAACACTCTTTCTACATCCTCGAGGATATTGTCTTTGTGCTCAAACCAGACTCAACTGTAGCTGAGCCAGCAGAAACCTTAGCCATCCAGGTGTAATTTGTATTGCCATGGGGGCAAGTGCATGAACAGTTTGTTTTGAACAGAGATTAGCAAAAACAAGAATATCTCATCAGTGAGACTAATGGTCTTTGCCCACTGACAGTTTGCCCATCGTATCACCATGTAGACCAGTGGTTCTCAACCCCTTTACTAATATGGGTCACATGTGTGACCACGAATGTGTTGTGTGGGCCACACCCACAAATGGTAATATTTTGTAATTTGTTAGATAAATAATTGTTACATCAGTGTTAAATATATTGCATAATTCATAGGCAGGCATGTTTTCTTGCAGGAAGTAATAAATAGACATCTCTATGCAACTTGGCCAAGTGTAGTGTAATAGTTGGTTGAGAACCACTAATGTAGACTACATGATGATGCAACGCAGCTATGTACATGGCAGTCACCTGGTCCATGTGCCGTTGTATTCCACCAAGTGTTCATATCATTCCACAATGATGCAAAGCATCAAGACTTGTATCGTAACTATCTGGGAAGCATACAAAGCACATGTAACAAATGAATATATTGTGTTTAGTGTAAGTTGTTGGGAAATTTGATTTATAGACGTCATATACAAAGGTAGTGTGCTTATAAGATAAAGAACACCACAGCCGTATACAAGTATTGTTCTGTAACAAATGCAGTTCAAATCATGTTGAATGTTATGTTATTAGAAGCTACTAAGCTCATTTTATTGTAATTTGACTTGGGGATTTGTTGTACATAGCAGCAAAAAATGTAATGAATGCTACACCAGAGGTTTTTACATACATCGTTGGTTGAGGAATTGTTCTGTGTACATATTTGTAGCCACACTTGTGATTATACATTACATTTTGCAATTGAAAATGTTCAGTGGAGTTTGTTGAATAATACTACATGGTGTAATTTGTGACATATCAAAGGTGGCAGAAGACTGCCATTATGTTTCTGAGCCACTGAAGAGCAAAAGGGACTGTGAGAAAAGGCAGAAATGAAGATAAATGGGTCAGGCCTGTTGAAATGTGCAAGCAAAACAGAATGTCTACCAAGTGCCATGGTCAGAATCAGTGTTCAAAAGTACTGCCAGGAAAAAGGCCCAAGACACCAGTTACAAGTGTTCATGCAAATATCAAAATTTCTGCTAACAAAACTGTTTAAACTTTGTTTATGTGTACCACCTGCTTTTGAGTGGGAACACCAACTTTATAGAGTGGAAGGTCCTATTGACCACTAACTATCAGACCTTTAACACATGTAAGAACTATTAAAATCAAGACTGCTAATCTTCTCTCACATTGTCTAACATGGATGTGCTAATATTCTGTTACTGTGTAATGACTAGCAAGAACGTTGCCTAATGCGTGTTCCTACCAGTCTGTCATCAGTAACATAATTGGTAATGTGTCACTGATACAAATATGTTGTGTATTTTAACTGATTCAATAGTTTTAATAAACACAAATTATTTACTTAAAATGTTTTATTGTATTACATTTCCACAGGAACAGCATTGGGAAAATAACACGTGTTAGTTTGTGGGCGCCAATTATCAGCAATAACATGCGAGAGATCGTTGCCTAGATTACTAATGTCGTCGAGTCACTTGAAGTGGCTTGTCACTGATCACTGAGTCTCCTCATATTTGTGCAACAAACAGCAACATTCAGACAGGACGCTAAGTCCAACGTGGATCTCTGCAACAGAAAATGTGACATTCAGCCAGAACACTACAACGTGGATGCCACCAAGGCGATGTCAATCCTACATACATACAGACTACCATTACAATATTTCTATGATCATAAGAAAACAAGTGAACACTACAGAACAAAATATTCCACAGGTGCATTGATATATTTCAGTTTTACTAATTTCCTTATTTTCAACGATAAAACAGTCGAACAATTTTCTCTGAATCTCATGCAACTGACTTCGCTTGAGCCTCTCCAGCGCCATCTGGTTGTTGGCACAAGCCGGGCCAATGTCTATCTTCATCTGTCGTATCACATCCAGCAAATGAGCAAACTTCTTTGTGTGCGTTATCATCACCACTGCCCCAGCTTGTTATCACCACTGCCCCAGCTGAAAGCAGATGACAACCTCTTGCAGTGCTGGCATTACATAGAACCTGTCCAATATACATTATTACAAGTAGATCTTATTTCCAATTTAAGCTGTGAAGTATACACATACTTGTATTTTGATAATATTGAATGCACATTGAGATATAGCAGATCAGTCCAGTTGGCACTGAATACAGACCAAAGTAACTGTGCGTCCAAGTTCACATGTTCACAATCTACATAATGTTCATAATCTTCAGTAGTATTAGGCAATTGATGACATTTTAAATTGTGATTAATAATTATTAATAATAAATGAGTTATCTCTATGGCAATTCAAAGCGCAATTATCAAAATGGTAGGTACCAGTTTTCTTCCTGTCTTGCTGGTTATCCAGACCACACATTGTGTTCTTTGTCTCCACGGGGGATGGCTTGATGGTTTGCACTAATCCGGCCGATGACTCCCAACTACCTCCCTTACAGCTCTTCCCTGTCGACTGCACCTTCTCCTTGCTCCCGTTTTTCCCAACCATCTGTTGTGGGGACTGTGTCGTCGGTTCCAATGTGCTGCCATGGAGTTTTGATAACGTTTTATAGCAGTTGATGTTCATCTTCTTCGGAGACTTCCTGTCTGCTTTGGTGTGCGCCGCCTGGCTGGTTTGCGGCGCAGGCGGTGTCCACAGTGGCGCACATACCTTGTGTACATCGGGTGTCTTATTGGCTGACTTATCATCCAAGCTGTGCGGTATCTTATCCTGGTGTGCTGCCACTTGAATAAAGGGTTTCCCTGGCGGAGTCTGCTGGGGTGCATTATCCCTCATTGACTGCTCCGAGTTGAACATCACTGCCAGGCTTTTGTCGCTTCCAAACCCACAATCAGCCTCATGCTCCAAAACTCTTGAACACTTTGGTGCCAGGTTGATGAGTTCATTATAGAAATCAGACAACGGCTCGCCGCCAGCACTAGTGACATCGTCTTGCTTCCAGTTGTCACCTGTCGGGTTCTGGACATCACTACCACTGTCACACAGGTTCTCTACACTGACAGCGTCAATGTTTAGATCAGTGTCTGTTGATGCGTCATCGTCACCATGAGACTCGAGGAGAGAATTGTCTGACTCGTTGCTGTGACGCGGGGACTCGGCTGAGAGGACACCATCTGTCAACATCCCTGCGGCACACAAGTAACACACATACACAGAGATTATATTACGTAAATCAAAAACTTCCAAATGTAGAACAAATCCACCTTAACCCATTTCATTCTGACTAACTCTGTAGTAGGGCCGCAACAAAGCTTTCTAAATTTCAGAAGAAAATGCAATTCTCTTCCAGATTAGCCTGGGGCCAAGAGAAAATCACATATCGGGTATAGTTAACTTTTTAATTTTTTGTTAGAGCAGATTAACTGCCAAGTGGGTTTTCCCATATGCACATTAATTTACATACCGCAGAATGTAGAGTGTTTGCTTACTGAAATTTTCAAACTGTTGTAGAGCAGCAAATTCCCTTTCCAAATTTAAGAAAAAGTGTAAATTCTCTTCCAGATTGGCCTGCGGTCAAAAGAAAATCAAATATCGAGTATAGTATACTTTTTCATCCTATCTGCTGTAAAGCAAATTAACTGCAAACTGATTTTTTCCATTTGCCCAGTTCACCTAAATTCAAAACAAATCTAACAGATTCACCAAGTGCTACAGGTATCTTACCTCTATTCCTGCGCAATTTGTATTGTTTGGCTGAACATTTTTCATCAGTGCAGTACTGGACAATCTTCTTGATAAATTGTGGACTGACACCAAACTGTCGCCGTCCGATCGAGTACACCTTGCGAAGCTGAAGGCAGAAAGGACACAACATTCACGTCCAACTTTGCAAAGTTGTTTTAGCTTCACTGACTAATTACTGTTGTTCATTAATTTGGATGTGTCTTTTTAATTTTCTGGCACAACAAATTCTACAATGCTTTCTCATTTTTGTCTGTACAAAACCTTATTTTTAGTCACACATGTACATTAAATAACTTTAAAATAACTCTAAAATAAAAACAATATTTTAGCTTTTTAACACCAGTTACTAATTTTAACAAAATCTACAACTTACAGGTTTAATTGCTGCTTTCTAATGGTAGGTACATTAAAAAAAAAATCAAAATTGATATATCATTTAAACACTTCTATGTGATAGTGTATGCTATGTAGTTTACAACCTTTTTTGAAATATCTCTAATATTAACATCCACTTTTTAGTGTCTGAAAAAAGGGTCATTGTGTCTATAGGATTCATGTCCATTTCTTGTGATCTGGAGCTTGTGCAGACTGTGCTGCCACCATGTGGCACTGAATATAGGCAAAACATGACATGATCTGTTCTAATGAAGATATTGAAGTAAAGTAAAATGTTATGACCCAAAAATGTTGACCTTGTACTGTGACCTTGACATGACCTAGTTATTTGACCTTTAATGACCGTTGACCTATATATGTTGACAAGTGACCTAATTAAATGATTATGTGTGACACATGGGCTTGGTATGTTTATAAAGTGTTGGAATGGAACATTTATGTACTCATTGACTATAAAGTAGCGTATTAAAGCATGAACCAATAGTGAGGTAACTTGTTTTAAAAAAATGACCTTTGACCTAATTGCAAGTATGAATGTGCAATTTATTTTAAACTAATAATTCTAGTATGTTGTGATAGCAAATTAAAAGTAACTAAATGTTTAATCTTGACCATAATAGCATATGACCTTGATACGACCTAGATAATTGACCTTGAATGAGCACAGATTTAATTATGTTGACAAATTACTTACTTAAATTATTTAGTGTAACACATGGACTTAGTAACTTTATAAATCATTGTAACTGATCACATATACATATTGACCATAATTTTGGGGATAAAATGGCATATTAAAGGTCCTCAACCAATTCGTTTGCCCATCGCCAATCCGGTTCTTTTAGGTCCAGATGTGTAATGTGTGAATAGTTTAACTAGTGTGCACAGTCGGTTTAATAAAAAATGCATACTTGTTTTTTAATCTTCAAAAAACAAGATTTGTCGTTACACCAGGTATAGCTGGCGAAAGCCAATTGCGCTGTCGACCTCCTGCACCATTTCGGTCACGTGCTTTACGCGAGATCGGCATCCCACGCATTCGAAAACAATAACAACATACACGTGCTTTGTTGTATCAAGATGAAGATTCCAAAGTGGTTGTACGAAGGTACGTATACTACACTATCGCAGTTAGCAACAAGAACGCGTAGCTGCGTATTAATTCAACGAGAATTGCAACTTGCGAATGTCAACAATCGACTCGAGGCAGTCTAACTCTAAGACTTAGTCTAAGACTGTCTAACTTCTAAGCCAGTCACCAGGTCCATGACCATATTATCAGCCAGAGATTCAGTCAGAGGCTGTGTCAACGAGCATAATATTTGATATGCATTGTAATTTGTATTTGGTTACGTAGGATCTTGGTAATAAACTATGTTATTGCAACATTAAATGTAGAGAATAGATGACTTGAGGGTGCGAAATAACAAATAACATTGGTTTGGCAATAGGCCCCTGTTGATCATGCAAATAACTTAGTCAGGGAGCATCCGTAATTTCGTGCAACAGAACGTCAAACATGGGAGTATTATATTGGTGATCATAATTATTAAAACAGTGTTTTGTGACGCTTATTTTGATACTATTACTGCAGAATGTTGTTGATTTGCATTGTAGTTTATGCAAAATAATTGAGATTTGTTATATTGACGACCATGATGGTGATGATGATTTTATTAAATATAAAAATGTAAACGTGTAAATACGTCAAATATAAATACAGTTAAAGTACACCATATATAAGTATTAAACAAGATAATGCTCGCACTTGTTTCCGTTGTGGTCCTTGGTGCCTGGCTATAGTTTATGTAATTGGTATCCTGTGATACCTTTCAACTGACATATGCCAGCTATTCTTGTGTATTTACCAATATGTGTATATATTCTCACCACAGCAATATATGAATGCATAATACGTAACTTGAATTATGATGTCGCTAGAGGCCACACTTGCAACCCAAGAATGGGAATGAGAGGAGGCAGAAGAGGAGCTAAGGCGGTCACCTGGGTCAAGCAGACACAGGGTGGATACATAGTCTGTGGGAGGCCCACATTTGATCAATCCAGGTAATTTCAAATTTATAACAATCAACCACATATAAGTTATCAAAAAATGTTAATGTGCACATTTACATATATATTTGTTTTCATACACATTTTAATAATAACATCTTGGACGTGGAAAACTAAGTTGACTTCTGCACTTATATTATACCCACATACATATTAATACACCTTTAAAAGTATTTAGCATACGGCGATGACTCAGAAATAAGTTTATAAAATAAATTTTTCATTTTTGAAGAAGGTAAACATACTTTGAATACTTGGCGAGTACTTTTAGCATCACAATAACACCTCTTTTGTAATTTCCAACATTCACCTTGACCATTCAACTTCAGGCAGAACCTTAAAATGTCAAACATGAATATGTGTACTATTGTGTAGTAGTTACACATGGCAGACATTGACATGAATTTGTATACTGAAAACAAAACAAAAAATATAAATGCTCTTTACTGATTAGCAGAATTCAAATCAGTCTATAATATTGACTAAGATCAGGCATCACTGTAATGAAATTGAATTTTTTTTAATTCATATAATGACAATGAACACATTATAAAAAAATAGTTAAATTTGTTCACTGTTTTGAAAAAGAGCACATTCTACTAACGTATGCATGCTGTATCAACCCACCCTCTCCCTCCTCCGGAACAACCCCGGTAAACACCGACTGTTCCTAAGATATCAACATGTATAGATGCAGCTGTAGTAGCACATTTCTTGCTGCCGTTTTTCTTGTGAAATGCTGCAGGTCACACATGAAACATTATTTTATATTTACTGATTATGAGAATGAACATTCCATAATTATTTACTACCAACACTACAATAATACCTGTTTTTGTTTACTGAATATATGCTTTTCTTTACAGGAGATTGGACTAGTGTGCTTAGTATCACTAGTTCTCCAAGTTAATATGGCATACTGGGCAGCTGTATTTGTCCAGGATCTCGGACTAGATTCTATCGCCATGCAGCATGCTGCATATTAATGGTTTGTCATGTGAATGTCCACCGACTGATCCCAATTGTGTCGTGTGTTGCATCCGTGACAGATTCCCCAGTGCCGATGGAGTGTACACTGGCTTCCAGGTCAGTCAGTTAGCTTAACTGACTAAAAACCAATGTAGAATGCAGGTTGCTCGACATACGAATATGGTGACGCCTGACTAGCTCGTGAGACAGGTTCAGTGTCGAGCATTCTTCGGTGAACTACATCGGTTTTGATATCGATGACATCACTGTATGTGTTTTCTGTCTTCGATGGTACTGCATACCAGCCTCCTGACATTTTGCTGTACATCCGCATCTACCTATACCGGAGACAAAGTGACAATTAGCATGGCTCTGACATGTATTATATTTTATATGTGATGACACATTTATCAAAAGTCAATAATACACGGTATTTGTATTCAATTCAACTTTAACTTTTAGCAGTGTCTATGACAAAATACATCAATTATCCAGCATTGTTACAATGGTAGGGTTTCATTGTCTTTGTGTTGCTGATAGTCAGTGGCAGCCAGCTGAGTTCTTGCAACGCACACCAGGTACTTGTTATGTACAACAACACAAGTTTGTGATGAAGTAATGGTATTGAAAGCCTTTTCACATTTTGCAACAACAATCTGTTGATACACTGACAGCAGCATTTTACTTGTTTAAGTTCTCTATGTATCATGAGGATTGTTATACTTTTCATGCCACGTTTCATATTTCTAAATTATTCTTTTTTATCACTGGTTTATATTTTCACAAATAATTTACATTACATTTTCACTTTGCATGATGATTATAGACCTGTACTGATATGGTGTAGTATCCAGTCCTCGGGATTGCTCAAAGCGCTTTAAACTTTAATCCCTGGCAGACCTGTTAATTCGAACACCATCTCGACTTATGTGGGAAGCATTCAGCCACACTGAAATTAATATGCGAAGACTATTCGTACAAAAATATTGCGGTCTGTAGCCGGTACTCTTCATACAACTGAGTAAACCTGAGCAATGTAGCATGTAGTGATTGTACATGTAATTCTCAGTCACATGGCGATGACCCTGACTAGTCTAGTCACTATTATTTGCGAGTTGTAAACATACATACCAAGCATTGCATAAACTACAAAATTTTCGAATTTTCTAATCATTGATGTTTTTTTAACAAAGAACCATAAATTATGATTCTTTGTTAAAAAAACAATTATGATTCATAATAGTTCATTTGTTCAACTAAACATCTTCCTAAGTAATTTGTTCTCATTGGTTTACATTTTATGGGCATGCGATATTAAAAATTGTTGTTAATACACATAATTGTTTAGTCACTAATTTTGTGAGTTGTAAACATACAAGGCATGTATAAACTACAACTAGCATTTGACATCACGTGTACTAGTGTTGTTTTTTGTAACAAAGAATCTTGATAAAAGTATCTGTTTGTTTTTTATATATACCTGACATTTTTTCAACCTCTTCCTAATTTGTGTTTCTATTGTTGTTTTGCATTTTATGTGCATGTGATATTAAAAAGTATTACATTATACACATCAAGTGCAGTGATTGTACCTGTAGTTGTATTGTACTTTTCATTATTTTGTAGTCAATCTCATCAAATAGTTTCAATAAAATGTTTTTACTTTACATTGTCTTTACTTCAATTCACATGCATTTCTAACAACAATATGCAATTTAACGAGGACACACATTACTGCAAAATCCTCATGCAGACAAACAAAACTATCACATACGGGGGTGGATCCAGAAATCGAGTATAGGAGGCACAAAAACCTCCACTGGCGGCCAAACCAAATGGTGTAGTCTAAATTTTGTCGCTACCACGCTGCCATAACATCACCTGCTCCACTGGAATGGTGATATTGGAAGACGCCATAACTTCTGCTTATTATTATCACCAGTTGCGTGGGCCCATTATAAAAGATTTGCAGACACGCCAAATTCTTATGGTCTAGGGGGGCACCTGTCCCCAGGCCCGCCTGGATCCGCCTATGACATACTTGTTTATTGCTTGTATTTATAATTTTGATAACAGGTTTGGTGACAGAGTAACCACATTTGATAACACTCGTTTACCTGAAGGTGAAGAGCTTTGAAGCATACATTTGTATGTGGTGTCGACACACCTCAAGTTCTGAAAATATAGTACATGTATTAATAATCAGCACTGATTGTTTCTAACAATAATCATTTTAATGTACTTGCAAAAGTTGCAATGCAATGAATGACCGCCTGCCAAATGCAACCAATGCCAACGGTCAAGAGCTATCCACATAATATATACATATATATGTCTACTGAGAAAGCAAAGCAAAATCCAGTCAACGTGGACGAGAAATTGCAAGATCTTCGTGAAAGCGAACGGTCCTGCGGACAGTGCCAAGATTCGACTCGTTAAGTGCATGGACGATTTCCGCGACTTTGATGTCCGACTCCACCGGCGAAATGAACTTTACGTCTACGACTATGTGGTTTTTGTTGTTGTTGTGCAACTTCTATACTAGTTTTGCACACTGCGTGACTCTGTCTTTGGTGTCTGATTCCACCGAAATTAACTCTACGACCCGGCTGTTTTTGTTGATGTTGTCCATCCACTGTATTACAGTTGTACACTGTGTGTTTGTTCTTCTGTATCTGTATCTGTATTTTGACTGGCAAAATGTCCTATGGACACATCACGCCAGTGCGCATGGTGGCTCTTATGGATTAATTTTTTACATGTTGGGCTAGGCTAATCTGGAATGAATTCAGTGACGTACTTGATACAATGCTTGGAGGTAGAGAATTCCACTCTTTTATTGTGACTGGGAAAAAGCTGTTTCCAAATATGTTTGTCGAGTGCCTGATTTGTACTAACTGTTTATTATGTTTACGTGAGCATCTGGTGTTGCGTTTGGTGTATTGATCTAGTGGGATATCTATGAGGTTATGTTCCATTTTATATAATATGCTAAGTCTTTGGGTTTTTCTTCGTGATTGGAGGGTGTCCCACTGGAGATCTTTAAGGAGTTGTGTTACCGTTCCAGGCTCTCTAGAATAGTTGTTCTTACAAAATCTGGCGGCTTGTCTCTGGGTTCTTTCTATGAGTTTGATATTTCTTAGGCAATGTGGATCCCATGATGCTGACGCATATTCAAGTATGGGGCGGACAAGGGTTGTGTAGGCTATGGACTTGATTTGGGTTGGGCATTTATTTAAATTTCTTCTAATCATTCCCAATGTCTGTTGTGCTTTTTTTGTGACCGAGTTGCTTTGTATTGTCCAATTTAATGTATTTGATATATGTATGCCAAGATAACAGTGTGATTCAACAGATTTAAGTTGTTGTCCGCAGAATGTGTAGAGATTTGGTGTCGGTTTTCTTGAGGCTATTGTCATTGTATAACATTTAGTGGGGTTGAATTTCATAAGCCACGTGTGTTGCCATTTCTCAAGTTTGAGCAGATCGTTTTGGAGGACAGATGTGTCTTGGTCAGTTTTAATCGGTGAATATAACAGGCAGTCGTCTGCAAAAAGGCGAACAGTTGAGGAAAGATTGTCTGGCAGGTCATTTATGTAAAGTAGGAAAAGTAGGGGCCCCAGTACTGTGCCCTGTGGTACCCCAGAAATGACTTGAGTTGATGTTGACTTAGATCCATTTATAACGACCTGTTGAGTTCTTCCTGTAAGGAAGCTATTTATCCATGATGATATTGGGCCTGTGATGCCATAGTGTTTGAGTTTGTGGATTAATCTTTTATGTGGAACTTTATCGAATGCTTTGGTGAAGTCAAGGATGGCCATGTCTACAGATTTCTTCTCATCAAGTGATTTGCTTATGTCATGGATTGTTTGAATTAATTGTGTTTCAGTTGATCTTTTGGCACGGAAGCCATGTTGGTGGTCAGTTAGAATGTGGTGCTGTTCAAGATGTTTCATAATGTGACTATGTATGATGTGTTCAAGAAGTTTAGAAACCACAGGTGTTAAGGATATTGGTCTGTAGTTAGATGTTTCTGCTCTACTTCCTTTCTTAAACATTGCTGTTACATTGGCTTCTTTCCAGGTATTGGGGACTTGTCCAGAGTCAACAGATGATTGGAAAATGTCATGTATTACTGGTGCTAGATGAGAGGCATATCTGTTTAAGAACCATGGTGGAATGCCATCTGGTCCTTGCGATTTAGAAATGTTAATTTTGGAAAGTTGATCAAGTACTCCTTTAAGTGTAATTGTTAGTTTGGGGATTTCTCCATGTGGACTTCTGGCCATATCTGGTAGGGTGGAATTTCCTTCGTGTGTGAAGACACTTTGGAACTGATTGTTTAAGGCTTCTGCTTTATGTTTGTCGTCGCTAATGATGTTACCAGCAATGTTAAGGTCCCCAATACCCTGGTTATCCTGTCTAAGTTTAGAAATGAAGCTCCAAAATGATTTAGGTTTCTCTGTTATTGTTGTTGTCAGGAATTGACTTATGTAGGATAGTCTAGCAGAACGAAGGTGTTTATGCGTGTTTCTCCTGATGTCACAGAATTCTTTCCAGTCTTCTGGATGTCTAGTTCTTTTTGCTTTGTTATATAGCTGTTTCTTTATTTTGCACATTTTCTTTAAATCTTTATTGAACCAGGGAAGATTGTGTCTTGAAGTAGTAAGTCGGTGCGGTACATATTGGTTCATAATGTTGATGATTTTCGTGGAAACAAGATTCCACTTGTCATTGACAGTCATGTTTTGGTTTTGAGAGAAGTATTCATGTGTAAAGTTTTCAAGAGATTTCTGGATGTTAATATTGTCGGCTTTATTTCTAATGAAGACTTTACGTTTTGGACGATGTTTGCGTTTGGGCGAAATGTTTACATCAATAATGACTGTGCTATGGTCTGCTATTCCGTCTACTACATTTATCTTCTTTATTAACCCAGGTCTATTGGTGAAGACAAGATCTAAAATATTGTTGGCATTTCCCTGTCTGTGCGTGGGTTCCTTGACATGTTGGATCAGACCATGTTCCTCTGTAAGAGAGAGTAATTTATTGGCAGCAGCTGTACTGTATCCATTGTTAGTTGTGACTTGGTGAATTTCCCAATTGATGTTAGGGAGGTTGAAATCGCCAGTAATGATGACATTATGTGTGTTGATCTTGTTACCTAATTTAGAAAGGGCTAGGTCTAGTTCTTCGATTTGAGTTCCATGAGAGTCATTTGGGGGACGATAGAGGGTACACATGATTATTGGTTTCATTCCTGTTATCTGGGTTTCAGTCCAAATGCTCTCACTGTTAGTGTCTAGGTCTGGTAGGTGGCTTGTTATGAGGTCATCTTTTGATATTTGAAATACCCCCCCTCCAGTAGTGTCTGTTTCTCTGTCCTTTCTAAAGACGTTAAAGTTGCTTGGGAATATTTCTCCATTTTTTATTGAGGGATCTAACCATGATTCAGTGCCACAGATGATGTCTGGGTTATGCAGATTGTTTAGTGCTTCGATGTCTGAGGCTTTCTTTTTAACGCTTTGGCAGTTTATGAGGATGCATCTGAAGTTTGGTCTCTTTTTTGGTCTATATGCTTTCTTGCTATTAGTTGTATTGTTGTTGGTGGTTTCGTTTAGGTTATGACAGTTACTGTCCAGTGGATAAAAGGGATTTGCCGTTGGGATTTCTGTATCTCTGAAGAAAGAATTTGTGAAGTTGAAGTTGTTGCATTCGGGGCAGGCCCACGAACATGAGGAATTTATTAATCGTTTGTATTCATTGTCATCTATTGCACAGCATTGTGAGTGGATCCAGTTTAGGCAGTGGTCGCACTGAATTGCTTTATGGTCATTTAGGACATCTCCATGGCAAATGCCACACGGTGCTGAGCAATTTGAACAGTGCCATGGTACATTTTGGTTTCTGTAAGTGTTGTTAAATTCTTGTCTGGATATCCTGGCGCATTTGATGTGTGTGGATTTATTACAATCATTACAAGTTAGGATGAGTGCATTAGACCTTAGTGATTTCTTACATGAGTGACATTTAGAGGGGCCTGGATTTAGTTGAACATCTCCTGAGAGCATGATGCATAGAAGAATGGAGAATTTTGTTGTTGTCCTGGGTTTATACGGTAGAGGAGTGATCAGTAATCCAGTGGAGGTGCTGGATTTGAGACATTTCAATTGGGCTATGGTTTTCCATATGGGACTATAAATGTAGTAGGACGTGACAGAATGGATGTCTTGTCTAGCTTTGGCGTTGACATAGGTCTCGTTTGTGTTGCTCTGGAAACTCTCCAATTTTGTTAAATTGGGATCATTTAAAAACCTAAAAGTTATCTGCAGACATAAAATCATGAACAGGGTACATCTAAAAGTGTATCTTGTAGAGGTATGTTATTGATAACAATGGTCAAAACTGTATATTACTTTATTATAGCAAACATTGCTTTGCTGTTTCTATTTCATTTAATACCTACTATCTACCATTTACATGGCTAACACCGTGAAAGAAAATTACTCACTCTCAAATTGTGATGACATGGATAACATATTTGAAACCTACAAATATACTGAACACAGCAGGTGTCATTTTGAAAAGGATGTCGACCCTGAAAATAATTATTACAACAACATATCAACATCTTGTAAATATTATACAGAACAACAATTCAATAATGAGGTAAACAGAAATTATGATGGTGGTCTGTCTTTAGTACATTTTAATGCTAGAAGTCTGAGTACTAGCTTCAGCGATATACAAGATCTTCTCAAATCACTTAATGTAAAGTTTGATATTATAGCAATAAGCGAAACGTGGCTGAGCAAGGACTCATCTCCTTTATATACGTTTAATGATTATGATGCTTTTCATGTTGTTAGAGACAACAGAAAAGGTGGAGGTGTGGTGATTTATGTTAACAAGAAGCTAAATGGGCGATTATGCGAAAAAAAGTCATTAATAGTTGATAACTTACTAGAATGTGTTGCTGTTGAATGTGAAATTAACCGACACAAAACTGCACTGATCAGTTGTGTATATAGGTGCCCTGGGTCTAACATGGTTTCATTTAATGACAATATTGAACAATTGTTTAGTCGTATACGTTGTACCAAAACCATATATGTATGTGGTGATTTCAATATAGATTTGTTTAAATGTGATAGTCATAGTGGAACCAAGCTATTTGTAGATCTTATGTACAGTCTTGGTCTATACCCTTTATTAATAGACCTAGCAGAATTACTACTACCTCTGCAACCCTTATAGACAACATTTTTACTTCTGAACTTGAGTGCAAGATTGATAGTGGTCTATTAGTAAATGATATCAGTGATCATCTTCCTGTATTTACTCTGTGCCATTGTACTGTAAAACGTAACGTGAACGAACATTCTAACAAGTGTATTCGTCATCTTAGCGAAGAAAACATCAATGCATTGAAGTGTAACTTAATGCAAAATTCTTAGCATACTGTTATCGGTAGTGAAAATGCAAATATAGCATATGACAACTTTCTTCATGATTTTACACAAATGTACAACAAACATTGTCCTGTGTCAACTGTACGACCTAAAGTATTAACAATTATTTTTTACAAACCGTGGTTTACTAAAGGACTCAGAAACGCATGTATCAAGAAAAATCATTTGTATAAAGCATTTCTGTCATCCAGATCAATTATCTCGGAAACTAGATATAAATCATATAAAAATAAATTAACAGGTATTCTCAGATCCACTAAGAAACAATATTATAGCAGTTTACTCGCACAGAAGAAAAATGACATTGCTGGCACCTGGAAAGTACTTAAAACTGTAATGGGAACACCTCGCTTAGGAAATCACTACCCAGATCAGTTTGTTAATGATGGCATAACCATTAGTAATAAGGAAGATGTAGCGAACATGTTTAACAATTATTTTACTAATATCGGTCCGGAGCTGTCAAAGGATATAACGGCACCAACAAATGTTTCTATTTATGACTACCTAGAAAACAGAAATAATAACAATTTATTTCTAACTCCAGTTAATGAAGTTATCCGAGCTGTGAACAATTGGGAAAGTAAAACATCCACAGATTGCGAAGACATAAGTATGCATTTGGTCAAAGAAGTTATTAACTCCATTGCAAAACCTATCACTTATATTTGTAATCTATCTTTCACTTCTGGAGTATTCCCGGAGAAAATGAAAATAGCAAAGGTTATCCCACTCTTTAAATCTGGGGATAAGTATATGTGCACTAATTATAGGCCTATTTCACTATTACCACAATTCTCAAAAATATTATAAAAATTGTTCAGTTCTCGTTTAGATAGCTTTATTACCAAACACAAACTAATAAACCCAAGCCAATATGGATTTCAACAAAATATGTCAACATGTCACGCACTAATAGATCTTGTTGATGCAATAACCCAATCATTGGATGCAAAAAATATGCTATTGGTGTTTTTATCGATTTAAAAAAGGCATTTGACACTGTCAATCACAAACTGTTATGTAAAAAAATGGAATTTCTTGGTATCCGTGGTGGGGCATTTAACTGGTTAAATAGTTATCTAGAAAACAGAAAACAATTTGTGTCCATTGACAAATGTAATTCTACTGTGCGCAATATATCATGTGGTGTCCCACAGGGTTCGATCCTGGGCCCCAAACTATTCATTCTATACGTTAATGATATGTGTAACATATCTAATCTAGTAAAATACATTCTCTTTGCAGACGATGCTAATATCTTTTATGCAAATAGTAACATCAATAAACTAAACGAAACTGTATGTAACGTTCTGGACCAAATGTATACATGGTTTGCAGTAAATAAATTAACTCTGAACATATCTAAAACCAATTATATGTTATTTGGAAATCGTATGCTAAACAAAGAAATTAATATCAAAATACAAAATGTTAATATCGAAAGAGTAAGGGTCACCAAGTTTTTGGGTGTGTTTATTGATGATCTACTAAATTGGAAAGCTCATATAAAATACGTACAATCAAAGCTTTCAAAAAGTACAGCTATAATGCATAGATGCAGTCATCTACTTGATAGAAATAGTAGACGTATTCTATACAGTTCTCTCTTTTTGCCGTATTTAAATTATTGTGCAGAGATATGGGGAAACACGTACCCAACAAATACTAACTGTATTTTCTTATTACAAAAAAGAGTAATCCGCATTATATTTGGTGCAAGATGGTTGGATCATACAAACTCACTTTTCCAACAATTACATGTTCTAAAATGTCCAGATATCATAGAACTGAAAACATCGTTATTTATGTACAAAGCTTACTACAGCTGTTTGCCATCAAATATTCAGTGTTTGTTTACTAGACGGGAAATAGCATACTCAATGCGAGCTAATCATGACCTAGAACGACAGAGAGTCTGTTCTACCATGCGATCAATGTCTCTTTGTGTAAAGGGAGTGCAATTATGGAATTCTCTATGTGATCATTTAAAAACTACTAATACTATTACTGAATTTAAGCGCAAATGCAAGAACCTTTTATTTGAGAAATATCTGGTTGTGGAAACCTAAATAAAATCAAACACAAATGTAATCATGCCATTGAGGAAATTACAATATGTGTAAAGATGTGTACTTATGGCATACTTTAAATTTTGAATATGCACATATTCCATTGCATGTTTTCAATTATTGTAGCTAGATGGTTAGATGAATAGCAAATTCGAATAATATAATATAGATGTCTCAAAATACATGTATGTATGTATGTGAATATATGTATGTATATATGTGTGTATATGTGTGTATACATACATGTATATAATTATATATATAAATACATGTCAGGGGTAAATTTACACAAAAGTCAATGACTTCGTATTTACCCCCTTCAAACATTGTATATTCTCACTTGTATTATAGTTAAACTTGTTTGGTTGTCTTGTCTTGTATATTGTTATCAATGTTCTGAATAAACGTTCATTCAATTCAATGTTTTATCTTGTCTAATGCAGTAGTACATTCAGTATTCACAAAACAAACATGTCCCATGTCAAAGTGATCGTAACAAATTCATGCATGTCACTCCAAAAAGGTATTTTCAAGTGCACTCTTGGGGCGGACGGATCCTTAATGTGGTCTTACCCCAAATTGATGTCCTGCATGTTACAAATCTTCATGAAGGCTAGTCTGATATCAAGCTACACCCATAATTAGATTAACCATAAAGGAGAATGTATGTTACCCTTACATCTCCGTCAAGTAAGTTTCAAGAAAATTGTACGTAAGTTACGGGTGTGAAAACTCATTCCAATTTGATGTTTTATCTTGTCTAATGCAGTAGTACATTCAGTATTCACAAAACAAACATGTCCCATGTCAAAGTGATCGAAACAAATTCACGCATATCACTCCAAAACGGTATTTTCAAGTGCACTCTTGGGGCGGACGGATCCTTAATGTGGTCTTACCCCAAATTGATATCCTTCATGTTACAAATCTTCACGAAGGCTAGTCTGCTATCAAGCTTCACCCATAACTAAATTAACCACAAAGGGGAATGTATGTTACCGTTTCAACTCTGTCACGTAAGTTACACGAAAATTGTACGTAAGTTAGGGTGTGAAAACTCATTCCCATTTGGTGTTTTATCTGGTCTAATGCAGTAGTACATTCATTATTCACAAAACAAATATGTCTCATGTCAAAGTGATCGAAAAAAATTCACACATATATCACTCCAAAACGGTATTTTCAAGTGCACTCTTGCGGCGGACGGATCCTTAATGTGGTCTTACCCCAAATTGATGTCCTGCATGTTACAAAACTTCACGAAGACTAGTCTGCTATCAAGCTACACCCATAACTAGATTAACCACAAAGGGGAATGTATGTTACCCTTACTTCTCCGTCATGTAAGTTTCAAGAAAATTGTACGTAAGTTACGGGTGTGAAAACTCATTCCAATTTGATGTTTTATCTTGTCTAATGCAGTAGTACATTCAGTATTCACAAAACAAACATGTCCCATGTCAAAGTGATCGAAACAAATTCACGCATATCACTCCAAAACGGTATTTTCAAGTGCACTCTTGGGGCGGACGGATCCTTAATGTGGTCTTACCCCAAATTGATGTCCTTCATGTTACAAATCTTCACGAAGGCTAGTCTGATATCAAGCTTCACCCATAACTAGATTAACCACAAAGGGGAATGTATGTTACCGTTTCATCTCCGTCACGTAAGTTACACGAAAATTGTACGTAAGTTAGGGTGTGAAAACTCATTCCCATTTGGTGTTTTATCTGGTCTAATGCAGTATTACATTCATTATTCACAAAACAAATATGTCTCATGTCAAAGTGATCGAAAAAATTCACGCATATATCACTCCAAAACGGTATTTTCAAGTGCACTCTTGCGGCGGACGGATCCTTAATGTGGTCTTACCCCAAATTGATGTCCTGCATGTTACAAATCTTCACGAAGACTAGTCTGCTATCAAGCTACACCCATAACTAGATTAACCACAAAGGGGAATGTATGTTACCCTTACATCTCCGTCAAGTAAGTTTCAAGAAAATTGTACGTAAGTTACGGGTGTGAAAACTCATTCCAATTTGATGTTTTATCTTGTCTAATGTAGTAGTACATTCAGTATTCACAAAACAAAACATGTCCCATATCAAAGTGATCGAAACAAATTCACGCATATCACTCCAAAAATTGTATTTTCAAGTGCACTCTTTGGGCGGACGGATCCTTAATGTGGTCTTACCCCAAATTGATGTCCTGCATGTTACAAATCTTCACGAAGACTAGTCTGCTATCAAGCTAGACCCATAACTAGATTAACCACAAAGGGGAATGTATGTTACCCTTACATCTCCGTCAAGTAAGTTTCAAGAAAATTGTACGTAAGTTACGGGTGTGAAAACTCATTCCAATTTGATGTTTTATCTTGTCTAATGCAGTAGTACATTCAGTATTCACAAACCAAACATGTCCCATGTCAAAGTGATCGAAACAAATTCACGCATATCACTCCAAAACGGTATTTTCAAGTTCACTCTTGGAGCGGACGGATCCTTAATGTGGTCTTACCCCAAATTGATGTCCTTCATGTTACAAATCTTCACGAAGGCTAGTCTGATATCAAGCTTCACCCATAACTAGATTAACCACAAAGGGGAATGTATGTTACCGTTTCATCTCCGTCACGTAAGTTACACGAAAATTGTACGTAAGTTAGGGTGTGAAAACTCATTCCCATTTGGTGTTTTATCTGGTCTAATGCAGTATTACATTCATTATTCACAAAACAAATATGTCTCATGTCAAAGTGATCGAAAAAAATTCACGCA
Source organism: Paraescarpia echinospica (assembly GCA_020002185.1). Lineage (NCBI taxonomy): Eukaryota > Metazoa > Annelida > Polychaeta > Sabellida > Siboglinidae > Paraescarpia > Paraescarpia echinospica. The sequence continues at coordinate 47,556 of JAHLWY010000259.1, forward strand.
TATATCACTCCAAAACGGTATTTTCAAGTGCACTCTTGCGGCGGACGGATCCTTAATGTGGTCTTACCCCAAATTGATGTCCTGCATGTTACAAATCTTCACGAAGACTAGTCTGCTATCAAGCTACACCGATAACTAGATTAACCACAACGGGGTATGTACGTTACCCTTACATCTCCGTCAAGAAAGTTATAAGAAAATTGTACGTAAGTTACGGGTGTGAAAACTAATTCCAATTTGATGTTTTATCTTGTCTAATGCAGTAGTACATTCAGTATTCACAAAACAAACATGTCCCATGTCAAAGTGATCGAAACAAATTCACGCATATCACTCCAAAACGGTATTTTCAAGTGCACTCTTTGGGCGGACGGATCCTTAATGTGGTCTTACCCCAAATTGATGTCATTCATGTTACAAATCTTCACGAAGGCTAGTCTGATATCAAGCTTCACCCATAACTAGATTAACCACAAAGGGGAATGTATGTTACCGTTTCATCTCCGTCACGTAAGTTACACGAAAATTGTACCTAAGTTAGGGTGTGAAAACTGATTCCCATTTGGTATTTTATCTGGTCTAATGCAGTATTACATTCATTATTCACAAAACAAATATGTCTCATGTTAAAGTGATCGAAAAAAATTCACGCATATATCACTCCAAAACGGTATTTTCAAGTGCACTCTTGGGGCGGACGGATCCTTAATGTGGTCTTACCCCAAATTGATGTCCTGCATGTTACAAGTCTTCACGAAGACTAGTCTGCTATCAAGCTACAACGATAACTAGATTAACCACAAAGGGGTATATATGTTACCCTTACATCTCTGTCAAGTAAGTTACACGAAAATTTTACGTAAGTTAGGGTGTGAAAACTCATTCCCATTCGGTGTTTTATCTGGTCTAATGCAGAAGTACATCCATTATTCACAAAACAAATATGTCCCATGTCAAAGTGATCGATACAAATTCACGCATATATCACTCCAAAACGGTATGTTTAAGTGCAATCTTGGGGCGGACGGATCCTTAATGTGGTCTTACCCCAAATTGATGTCCTGCGTGTTACAAATCTTCACGAAGACTAGTCTGCTATCAAGCTAAATCCATAACTAGATTAACCACAAAGGGGAATGTATGTTACCGTTTCATCTCCGTCACGTAAGTTACAAGAAAATTGTACGTTAAGCTATGGGTGTGAAAACTCATTCCAATTTGATGTTTTATCTTGTCTAATGTAGTAGTACATTCAGTATTCACAAAACAAAACATGTCCCATATCAAAGTGATCGAAACAAATTCACGCATATCACTCCAAAAATGGTATTTTCAAGTGCACTCTTTGGGCGGACGGATCCTTAATGTGGTCTTACCCCAAATTGATGTCCTGCATGTTACAAATCTTCTCGAAGACTAGTCTGCTATCAAGCTACACCCATAACTAGATTAACCACAAAGGGGAATGTATGTTACCCTTACATCTCCGTCAAGTAAGTTTCAAGAAAATTGTACGTAAGTTACGGGTGTGAAAACTCATTCCAATTTGATGTTTTATCTTGTCTAATGCAGTAGTACATTCAGTATTCACAAAACAAACATGTCCCATGTCAAAGTGATCGAAACAAATTCACGCATATCACTCCAAAACGGTATTTTCAAGTGCACTCTTGGGGCGGACGGATCCTTAATGTGGTCTTACCCCAAATTGATGTCCTTCATGTTACAAATCTTCACGAAGGCTAGTCTGATATCAAGCTTCACCCATAACTAGATTAACCACAAAGGGGAATGTATGTTACCGTTTCATCTCCGTCACGTAAGTTACACGAAAATTGTACTTAAGTTAGGGTGTGAAAACTCATTCCCATTTGGTGTTTTATCTGGTCTAATGCAGTATTACATTAATTATTCACAAAACAAATATGTCTCATGTCAAAGTGATCGAAACAAATTCACGCATATCACTCCAAAAATGGTATTTTCAAGTGCACTCTTGGGGCGGACGGATCCTTAATGTGGTCTTACCCCAAATTGATGTCCTGCATGTTACAAATCTTCACGAAGACTAGTCTGCTATCAAGCTACACCCATAACTAGATTAACCACAAAGGGGAATGTATGTTACCCTTACATCTCCGTCAAATAAGTTTCAAGAAAATTGTACGTAAGTTACGGGTGTGAAAACTCATTCCAATTTGATGTTTTATCTTGTCTAATGCAGTAGTACATTCAGTATTCACAAAACAAACATGTCCCATGTCAAAGTGATCGAAACAAATTCACGCATATCACTCCAAAACGGTATTTTCAAATGCACTCTTGGGGCGGACGGATCCTTAATGTGGTCTTACCCCAAATTGATGTCCTTCATGTTACAAATCTTCACGAAGGCTAGTCTGATATCAAGCTTCACCCATAACTAGATTAACCACAAAGGGGAATGTATGTTACCGTTTCATCTCCGTCACGTAAGTTACACGAAAATTGTACGTAAGTTAGGGTGTGAAAACTCATTCCCATTTGGTGTTTTATCTGGTCTAATGCAGTAGTACATTCATTATTCACAAAACAAATATGTCTCATGTCAAAGTGATCGAAAAAAATTCACGCATATATCACTCCAAAACGGTATTTTCAAGTGCACTCTTGCGGCAGACGGATCCTTAATGTGGTCTTACCCCAAATTGATGTGCTGCATGTTACAAATCTTCACGAAGACTAGTCTGCTATCAAGCCACACCGATAACTAGATTAACCACAACGGGGTATGTACGTTACCCTTACATCTCCGTCAATAAAGTTATAAGAAAATTGTACGTAAGTTACGGGTGTGAAAACTCATTCCAATTTAATGTTTTATCTTGTCTAATGCAGTAGTACATTCAGTATTCACAAAACAAACATGTCTCATGTCAAAGTGATCGAAAAAAATTCACACATATATCACTCCAAAACGGTATTTTCAAGTGCACTCTTGCGGCGGACGGATCCTTAATGTGGTCTTACCCCAAATTGATGTCCTGCATGTTACAAATCTTCACGAAGACTAGTCTGCTATCAAGCTACACCCATAACTAGATTAACCACAAAGGGGAATGTATGTTACCCTTACATCTCCGTCAAGTAAGTTTCAAGAAAATTGTACGTAAATTACGGGTGTGAAAACTCATTCCAATTTGATGTTTTATCTTGTCTAATGCAGTAATACATTCAGTATTCACAAAACAAACATGTCCGATGTCAAAGTGATCGAAACAAATTCACGCATATCACTCCAAAACGGTATTTTCAAGTGCACTCTTGGGGCGGACGGATCCTTAATGTGGTCTTACCCCAAATTGATGTCCTTCATGTTACAAATCTTCACGAAGGCTAGTCTGATATCAAGCTACACCCATAACTAGATTAACCACAAAGGGGAATGTATGTTACCCTTACATCTCCGTCACGTAAGTTACACGAAAATTGTACGTAAGTTAGGGTGTGAAAACTCATTCCCATTTGGTGTTTTATCTGGTCTAATGCAGTATTACATTCATTATTCACAAAACAAATATGTCTGATGTCAAAGTGATCGAAAAAAATTCACGCATATATCACTCCAAAACGGTATTTTCAAGTGCACTCTTGCGGCGGACGGATCTTTAATGTGGTCTTTCCCCAAATTGATGTCCTGCATGTTACAAATCTTCATGAAGGCTAGTCTGCTATCAAGCTACACCCATATCTAGATTAACCACAAAGGGGAATGTATGTTACCCTTACATCTCCTTCAAGTAAGTTTCAAGAAAATTGTAGGTAAGTTACGGGTGTGAAAACTCATTCCAATTTGATGTTTTATTTTGCCTAATGCAGTAGTACATTCAGTATTCACAAAACAAACATGTCCCATATCAAAGTGATCGAAAAAAATTCACGCATATCACTCCAAAACGGTATTTTCAAGTGCACTCTTTGGGCGGGCGGATCCTTAATGTGGTCTTACCCTAAATTGATTTCCTGCATGTTATAAATCTTCACGAAGGGTAGTCTGATATCAAGCTTCATCCATAACTAGATTAACCACAAAGTGGAATTTATGTTACCGTTTCATCTCCGTCACGTAAGTTACACGAAAATTGTACGTAAGTTATGGGTGTGAAAACTCATACCCATTTGATGTTGTATCTTGTCTAATGCAGTAGTACATTCAGTATTCACAAAAGAAACATGTCCTATGTCAAAGTGATTCAAACAAATTTACGCATATCACTCCAAAAATTGTATTTTCAAGTGCACTCTTTGGGCGGACGGATCATTAATGTGGTCTTTCCCCAAATTGATGTCCTGCACGTTACAAATTTTCATGAAGGGTAGTCTGCTATCAAGCTACACACATAACTAGATTAACCACAAAGGGGAATGTATGTTACCCTTACATCTCAGTCACGTAAGTAACAAGAAAATTGTACGTAAGTTATCGGTGTGAAAACTCATTCCAATTTGATGTTTTATTTTGCCTAATGCAGTAGTACAATCAGTATTCACAAAACAAACATGTCCCATGTCAAAGTGATCGAAACAAATTCACGCATATCACTCCAAAACGGTATTTTCAAGTGCACTCTTGGGTCGGACTGATCCTTAATGTGGACTTACTCCAAATTGATGTCCTACATGTTACAAATCTTCACGAAGGCTAGTCTGATATCAAGCTTCACCCATAACTAGATTAACCCCAAGGGGGAATGTATGTTACCATTTCATCTCCGTCACGTAAGTTACACGAAAATTGTACGTAAGTTAGGGTGTGAAAACTCATTCCCATTTGGTGTTTTATCTGGTCTAATGCAGTATTACATTCATTAATCACAAAACAAATATGTCTCATGTCAAAGTGATCGAAAAAAATTCACGCATATATCACTCCAAAACGGTATTTTCAAATGCACTCTTGCAGCGGACGGATCCTTAATGTGGTCTTACCCCAAATTGATGTCCTGCATGTTACAAATCTTCACGAAGACTAGTCTGCTATCAAGCCACACCGATAATTAGATTAACCACAACGGGGTATGTACGTTACCCTTACATCTCCGTCAATAAAGTTATAAGAAAATTGTACGTAAGTTACGGGTGTGAAAACTCATTCCAATTTGATGTTTTATCTTGTCTAATGCAGTAGTACATTCAGTATTCACAAAACAAACATGTCCCATGTCAAAGTGATCGAAACAAATTTACGCATGTCACTCCAAAACGGTATTTTCAAGTGCACTCTTGGGGCTGATGGATCCTTAATGTGGTCTTACCCTAAATTGATGTCCTGCATGTTACAAACCTTCATGAAGGCTAGTCTGATATCAAGCTTCACCCATAACTAGATTAACCACAAAGGGGAATGTATGTTACCCTTACATCTCCGTCAAGTAAGTTTCTAGAAAATTGTACGTAAGTTACGGGTGTGAAAACTCATTCCAATTTGATGTTTTATTTTGCCTAATGCAGTAGTACAATCTGTACTCACAAAACAAACATGTCCCATATCAAAGTGATCAAAAAAATTCACGCATATCACTCCAAAACGGTATTTTCAAGTGCACTCTTGGGGCGGATGGATCCTTAATGTGGTCTTACCCTAAATTGATGTCCTGCATGTTACAAATCTTCACGAAGGGTAGTCTGATATCAAGCTACACCCATATCTAGATCAACCACAAAGGGGAATGTATGTTACCCTTACATCTCAGTCACGTAAGTAACAAGAAAATTGTACGTAAGTTATCGGTGTGAAAACTCATTCCAATTTGATGTTTTTTCTTGTCTAATGCAGTAGTACATTCAGTATTCACAAAACAAACATGTCCCATGTCAAAGTGATCGAAACAAATTCACGCATATCACTCCAAAACTGTATTTTCAAGTGCACTCTTGGGGCGGACTGATCCTTAATGTGGTCTTACCCCAAATTGATGTCCTTCATGTTACAAATCTTCAAGAAGGCTAGTCTGATATCAAGCTTCACCCATAACTAGATTAACCACAAAGGGGAATGTATGTTACCGTTTCATCTCCGTCAAGTAAGTTACACGAAAACTGTACGTAAGTTAGGGTGTGAAAACTCATTCCCATTTGGTGTTTTATCTGGTCTAATGCAGAATTACATTCATTATTCACAAAACAAATATGTCTCATGTCAAAGTGATCGAAAAAAATTCACGCATATATCACTCCAAAACGGTATTTTCAAGTACACTCTTGCGGCGGACGGATCCTTAATGTGGTCTTACCCCAAATTGATGTCCTGCATGTTACAAATCTTCACGAAGACTAGTCTGATATCAAGCCACACCGATAACTAGATTAACCACAACGGGGTATGTACGTTACCCTTACATCTCCGTCAATAAAGTTATAAGAAAACTGTACGTAAGTTACGGGTTTGAAAACTCATTCCAATTTGATGTTTGATCTTGTCTAATGCAGTAGTACATTCAGTATTCACAAAACAAACATGTCCCATGTCAAAGTGATCGAAACAAATTTACGCATGTCACTCCAAAACGGTATTTTCAAGTGCACTCTTGGGGCGGATGGATCCTTAATGTGGTCTTACCCTAAATTGATGTCCTGCATGTTACAAATCTTCATGAAGGCTAGTCTGATATCAAGCTACACCCATAACTAGATTAACCACAAAGGGGAATGTATGTTACCCTTACATCTCCGTCAAGTAAGTTTCAAGAAAATTGTACGTAAATTACGGGTGTGAAAACTCATTCCAATTTGATGTTTTATCTTGTCTAATGCAGTAATACATTCAGTATTCACAAAACAAACATGTCCGATGTCAAAGTGATCGAAACAAATTCACGCATATCACTCCAAAACGGTATTTTCAAGTGCACTCTTGGGGCGGACGGATCCTTAATGTGGTCTTACCCCAAATTGATGTCCTTCATGTTACAAATCTTCACGAAGGCTAGTCTGATATCAAGCTTCACCCATAACTAGATTAACCACAAAGGGGAATGTATGTTACCGTTTCATCTCCGTCACGTAAGTTACACGAAAATTGTACGTAAGTTAGGGTGTGAAAACTCATTCCCATTTGGTGTTTTATCTGGTCTAATGCAGTATTACATTCATTATTCACAAAACAAATATGTCTGATGTCAAAGTGATCGAAAAAAATTCACGCATATATCACTCCAAAACGGTATTTTCAAGTGCACTCTTGCGGCGGACGGATCTTTAATGTGGTCTTTCCCCAAATTGATGTCCTGCATGTTACAAATCTTCATGAAGGCTAGTCTGCTATCAAGCTACACCCATATCTAGATTAACCACAAAGGGGAATGTATGTTACCCTTACATCTCCTTCAAGTAAGTTTCAAGAAAATTGTAGGTAAGTTACGGGTGTGAAAACTCATTCCAATTTGATGTTTTATTTTGCCTAATGCAGTAGTACATTCAGTATTCACAAAACAAACATGTCCCATATCAAAGTGATCGAAAAAAATTCACGCATATCACTCCAAAACGGTATTTTCAAGTGCACTCTTTGGGCGGGCGGATCCTTAATGTGGTCTTACCCTAAATTGATTTCCTGCATGTTATAAATCTTCACGAAGGGTAGTCTGATATCAAGCTTCATCCATAACTAGATTAACCACAAAGTGGAATTTATGTTACCGTTTCATCTCCGTCACGTAAGTTACACGAAAATTGTACGTAAGTTATGGGTGTGAAAACTCATACCCATTTGATGTTGTATCTTGTCTAATGCAGTAGTACATTCAGTATTCACAAAAGAAACATGTCCTATGTCAAAGTGATCGAAACAAATTTACGCATATCACTCCAAAAATTGTATTTTCAAGTGCACTCTTTGGGCGGACGGATCATTAATGTGGTCTTTCCCCAAATTGATGTCCTGCACGTTACAAATTTTCATAAAGGGTAGTCTGCTATCAAGCTACACACATAACTAGATTAACCACAAAGGGGAATGTATGTTACCCTTACATCTCAGTCACGTAAGTAACAAGAAAATTGTACGTAAGTTATCGGTGTGAAAACTCATTCCAATTTGATGTTTTATTTTGCCTAATGCAGTAGTACAATCAGTATTCACAAAACAAACATGTCCCATATCAAAGTGATCAAAAAAATTCACGCATATCACTCCAAAACGGTATTTTCAAGTGCACTCTTTGGGCGGGCGGATCCTTAATGTGGTCTTAACCTAAATTTATTTCCTGCATGTTATAAATCTTCACGAAGGGTAGTCTGATATCAAGCTTCATCCATAACTAGATTAACCACAAAGTGGAATTTATGTTACCGTTTCATCTCCGTCACGTAAGTTACACGAAAATTGTACGTAAGTTATGGGTGTGAAAACTCATACCCATTTGATGTTGTATCTTGTCTAATGCAGTAGTACATTCATTATTCACAAAAGAAACATGTCCTATGTCAAAGTGATCGAAACAAATTTACGCATATCTCTCCAAAAATGGTATTTTCAAGTGCACTCTTTGGGCGGACGGATCATTAATGTGGTCTTTCCCCAAATTGATGTCCTGCATGTTACAAATCTTCATGACGGCTAGTCTGCTATCAAGCTACACCCATAACTAGATTAACCACAAAGGGGAATGTACGTTACCGTTTCATCTCCGTCACGTAAGTTACACGAAAATTGTACGTAAGTTAGGGTGTGAAAACTCATTCCCATTTGGTGTTTTATCTGGTCTAATGCAGTATTACATTCATTATTCACTAAACAAATATGTCTCATGTCAAAGTGACCGAAAAAAATTCACGCATATATCACTCCAAAACGGTATTTTCAAGTGCACTCTTGCGGCGGACGGATCCTTAATGTGGTCTTACCCCAAATTGATGTCCTGCATGTTACAAATCTTCACGAAGACTAGTCTGCTATCAAGCTACACCGATAACTAGATTAACCACAACGGGGTATGTACGTTACCCTTACATCTCCGTTAATAAAGTTATAAGAAAATTGTACGTAAGTTACGGGCGTGAAAACTCATTCCAATTTGATGTTTTATCTTGTCTAATGCAGTAGTACATTCAGTATTCACAAAACAAACATGTCCCATGTCAAAGTGATCGAAACAAATGCACGCATGTCACTCCAAAACGGTATTTTCAAGTGCACTCTTGGGGCGGACGGATCCTTAATGTGGTCTTACCCCAAATTGATGTCCTGCATGTTACAAATATTCACGAAGACTAGTCTGCTATCAAGCTACACCCATAACTAGATTAACCACAAACGGGAATGTATGTTACCCTTACATCTCCGTCAAGTAAGTTTCAAGAAAATTGTACGTAAGTTACGGGTGTGAAAACTCATTCCAATTTGATGTTTTATCTTGTCTAATGCAGTAGTACATTCAGAATTCACAAAACAAACATGTCCCATGTCAAAGTGATCGAAACAAATTCACGCATATCACTCCAAAACTGTATTTTCAAGTGCACTCTTGGGGCGGACTGATCCTTAATGTGGTCTTACCCCAAATTGATGTCCTTCATGTTACAAATCTTCACGAAGGCTAGTCTGATATCAAGCTTCACCCATAACTAGATTAACCGCAAAGGGGAATGTATGTTACCCTTTCATCTCCGTCACGTAAGTTACAAGAAAATAGTACGTAAGTTAGGGGTGTGAAAACTAATTCCCATTTGATGTTTTATCTTGTCTAATGCAGTAGTACATTCAGTATTCTCGAAACAAACGTGTCCCATCACAAAGTGATCGAAAAAAATTAACGCATATCACACCAAAACGGTATTTTCAAGTGCACTCTTTGCGCGGACGGATCAGTAATGTGGTCTTACCCCAAATTGATGTCCTGCATGTTACAAATCTTCACGAAGGCTAGACAGATATCATTCTACACATATAACTAGATTAACCGCAAAGGGGAATGTATGTTACCCTTTCATCTCCGTCACGTAAGTTACAAGAAAATAGTACGTAAGTTATTGGTGTGAAAACTCATTCCCATTTGATGTTTTATCTTGTCTAATGCAGTAGTACATTCAGTATTCACAAAACAAACATGTCCCATGTCAAAGTGATCGAAACAAATTCACGCATATCACTCCAAAACGGTATTTTCAAGTGCACTCTTGGGGCGGGCGGATCCTTAATGTGGTCTTACCCCAAATTGATGTCCTTCATGTTACAAATCTTCGCGATGGCTATTCTGATATCAAGCTTCACCCATAACTAGATTAACCACAAAGGGGAATTATGTTACCGTTTCATCTCCGTCTCGTAAGTTACACGAAAATTGTACGTAAGTTAGGGTGTGAAAACTCATTCCCATTTGGTGTTTTATCTGGTCTAATGCAGTATTACATTCATTATTCACAAAACAAATATGTCTCATGTCAAAGTGATCGAAAAAAATTCACACATATATCACTCCAAAACGGTATTTTCAAGTGCACTCTTTGGGCGGACGGATCCTTAATGCGGTCTTACCCCAAATTGATGTCCTGCATGTTACAAATCTTCACGAAGGCTAGTCTGATATCAAGCTTCACCCATAACTAGATTAACCACAAAGGGGAATGTATGTTACCGTTTCATCTCCGTCACGTAAGTTACACGAAAATTGTACGTAAGTTACGGGTGTGAAAACTCATTCCAATTTGATGTTTTATCTTGTCTAATGCAGTAGTACATTCAGTATTCACAAAACAAACATGTCCCATGTCAAAGTGATCGAAACAAATTCACGCATGTCACTCCAAAACGGTATTTTCAAGTGCACTCTTGGGGCGGACGGATCCTTAATGTGGTCTTACACCAAATTGATGTCCTGCATGTTACAAATCTTCATGAAGGCTAGTCTGATATCAAGCTACACCCATCATTAGATTAACCACAAAGGAGAATGTATGTTACCCTTACATCTCCGTCAAGTAAGTTTCAAGAAAATTGTACGTAAGTTACGGGTGTGAAAACTCATTCCAATTTGATGTTTTATCTTGTCTAATGCAGTAGTACATTCAGTATTCACAAAACAAACATGTACCATGTCAAAGTGATCGAAAAAAATTCACGCATATCACTCCAAAACGGCATTTTCAAGTGCATTTTTGGGGCGGACGGATCCTTAATGTGGTCTTACCCCAAATTGATGTTCTGCATGTTACAAATCTTCACGAAGGGTTGTCTGCTATCAAGCTACACCGATAACTAGATTAACCACAAAGGGGTATGTATGTTACCCTTACATCTCCGTCAAGAAAGTTATAACAAAATTGTACGTAAGTTACGGGTGTGAAAACTCATTCCAATTTGGTGTTTTATCTTGTCTAATGCAGTAGTACATTCAGTATTCTCAAAAGAAACATGTCCTATGTCAAAGTGATCGAAACAAATTTACGCATATCTCTCAAAAAATTGTATTTTCAAGTGCACTCTTTGGGCGGACGGATCAATAATGTGGTCTTTCCCCAAATTGATGTCCTGCATGTTACAAATCTTCATGAAGGGTAGTCTGATATCAAGCTTCACCCATAACTAGATTAACCACAAAGGGGAATGTATGTTACCGTTTCATCTCCGTCACGTAAGTTACACGAAAATTGTACGTAAGTTAGGGTGTGAAAACTCATTCCCATTTGGTGTTTTATCTGGTCTAATGCAGTATTACATTCATTATTCACTAAACAAATATGTCTCATGTCAAAGTGATCGAAAAAAATTCACGCATATATCACTCCAAAACGGTATTTTCAAGTGCACTCTTGCGGCGGACGGATCCTTAATGTGGTCTTACCCGAAATTGATGTCCTGCATGTTACAAATCTTCACGAAGACTAGTCTGCTATCAAGCTACACCGATAACTAGATTAACCACAACGGGGTATGTACGTTACCCTTACATCTCCGTTAATAAAGTTATAAGAAAATTGTACGTAAGTTACGGGTGTGAAAACTCATTCCAATTTGATGTTTTATCTTGTCTAATGCAGTAGTACATTCAGTATTCACAAAACAAACATGTCCCATGTCAAAGTGATCGAAACAAATTTACGCATGTCACTCCAAAACGGTATTTTCAAGTGCACTCTTGGGGCTGATGGATCCTTAATGTGGTTTTACCCTAAATTGATGTCCTGCATGTTACAAACCTTCATGAAGGCTAGTCTGATATCAAGCTACACCCATAACTAGATTAACCACAAAGGGGAATGTATGTTACCCTTACATCTCCGTCAAGTAAGTTTCTAGAAAATTGTACGTAAGTTACGGGTGTGAAAACTCATTCCAATTTGATGTTTTATTTTGCCTAATGCAGTAGTACAATCTGTACTCACAAAACAAACATGTCCCATATCAAAGTGATCAAAAAAATTCACGCATATCACTCCAAAACGGTATTTTCAAGTGCACTCTTGGGGCGGATGGATCCTTAATGTGGTCTTACCCTAAATTGATGTCCTGCATGTTACAAATCTTCACGAAGGGTAGTCTGATATCAAGCTACACCCATATCTAGATCAACCACAAAGGGGAATGTATGTTACCCTTACATCTCAGTCACGTAAGTAACAAGAAAATTGTACGTAAGTTATCGGTGTGAAAACTCATTCCAATTTGATGTTTTTTCTTGTCTAATGCAGTAGTACATTCAGTATTCACAAAACAAACATGTCCCATGTCAAAGTGATCGAAACAAATTCACGCATATCACTCCAAAACTGTATTTTCAAGTGCACTCTTGGGGCGGACTGATCCTTAATGTGGTCTTACCCCAAATTGATGTCCTTCATGTTACAAATCTTCAAGAAGGCTAGTCTGATATCAAGCTTCACCCATAACTAGATTAACCACAAAGGGGAATGTATGTTACCGTTTCATCTCCGTCAAGTAAGTTACACGAAAACTGTACGTAAGTTAGCGTGTGAAAACTCATTCCCATTTGGTGTTTTATCTGGTCTAATGCAGAATTACATTCATTATTCACAAAACAAATATGTCTCATGTCAAAGTGATCGAAAAAAATTCACGCATATATCACTCCAAAACGGTATTTTCAAGTGCACTCTTGCGGCGGACGGATCCTTAATGTGGTCTTACCCCAAATTGATGTCCTGCATGTTACAAATCTTCACGAAGACTAGTCTGATATCAAGCCACACCGATAACTAGATAAACCACAACGGGGTATGTACGTTACCCTTACATCTCCGTCAATAAAGTTATAAGAAAACTGTACGTAAGTTACGGGTGTGAAAACTCATTCCAATTTGATGTTTGATCTTGTCTAATGCAGTAGTACATTCAGTATTCACAAAACAAACATGTCCCATATCAAAGTGATCAAAAAAATTCACGCATATCACTCCAAAACGGTATTTTCAAGTGCACTCTTTGGGCGGGCGGATCCTTAATGTGGTCTTAACCTAAATTTATTTCCTGCATGTTATAAATCTTCACGAAGGGTAGTCTGATATCAAGCTTCATCCACAACTAGATTAACCACAAAGTGGAATTTATGTTACCGTTTCATCTCCGTCACGTAAGTTACACGAAAATTGTACGTAAGTTATGGGTGTGAAAACTCATACCCATTTGATGTTGTATCTTGTCTAATGCAGTAGTACATTCATTATTCACAAAAGAAACATGTCCTATGTCAAAGTGATCGAAAAAAAATTACGCATATCACTCCAAAAATGGTATTTTCAAGTGCACTCTTTGGGTGGACGGATCATTAATGTGGTCTTTCCCCAAATTGATGTCCTGCATGTTACAAATCTTCATGAAGGCTAGTCTGCTATCAAGCTACACCCATAACTAGATTAACCACAAAGGGGAATGTATGTTACCCTTACATCTCAGTCACGTAAGTAACAAGAACATTGTACGGAAGTTATCGGTGTGAAAATCATTCCAATTTGATGTTTTATCTTGTCTAATGCAGTAGTACATTCAGTATTCACAAAACAAACATGTCCCATGTCAAAGTGATCGAAACAAATTCACGCATATCACTCCAAAACGGTATTTTCAAGTGCACTCTTGGGGCGGACTGATCCTTAATGTGGTCTTACCCCAAATTTATGTCCTTCATGTTACGATATTCACGAAGACTAGTCTGCTATCAAGCTACACCCATAGCTAGATTAACCACAAGGGAATGTATGTATTTACCCAACCCATCTCTCCCTCACGTAAGTTACAAGAAAATAGTACGTAAGTTATAGATGTGAAAACTCATTCCCATTTGATGTTTTATCTTGTCAAATGCAGTACTACATCCAGTATTCTCGAAACAAACGTGTCCCATCACAAAGTGATCGAAAAAAATTCACGCATATCACACCAAAACGGTATTTTCAAGTGCACTCTTTGCGCGGACGGATCAGTAATGTGGTCTTACCCCAAATTGATGTCCTGCATGTTACAAATCTTCACGAAGGTTAGACTGATATCAAGCTACACATATAACTAGATTAACCGCAAAGGGGAATGTATGTTACCCTTTCATCTCCGTCACGTAAGTTACAAGAACATATTACGTAAGTTATAGGTGTGAAAACTCATTCCCATTTGATGTTTTTGTCTGGTCTAATGCAGTATTACATTCAAATTATTCACCAAGACAAATGTGTCTCATGTCAAAGTGATCGAAAAATTCATATAATATCCACTCCAAGGCATTTTCAAGTGCACTCTTGCGACGGACGGATCCTTAATGTGGTCTTACCCCAGGTGATGTGTCCTGCATGTTACCAAATCTTCACGAAGACTTCAGTCTGCTATCAAGCTACACCCATACTTCGTTAACCACAAGGGGAATGTATGTTACCCTTACATCTCCGTCAAGAAAGTTATAAGAAAATTGTACGTAAGTTACGGGTGTGAAAACTCATTCCAATTTGATGTTTTATCTTGTCTAATGCAGTAGTACATTCAGTATTCACAAAACAAACATGTCCCATGTCAAAGTGATCGAAACAAATTCACGCATATCACTCCAAAACGGTATTTTCAAGTGCACTCTTGGGGCGGGCGGATCCTTAATGTGGTCTTACCCCAAATTGATGTCCTTCATGTTACAAATCTTCGCGAAGGCTATTCTGATATCAAGCTTCACCCATAACTAGATTAACCACAAAGGGGAATTATGTTACCGTTTCATCTCCGTCTCGTAAGTTACACGAAAATTGTACGTAAGTTAGGGTGTGAAAACTCATTCCCATTTGGTGTTTTATCTGGTCTAATGCAGTATTACATTCATTATTCACAAAACAAACATGTCCCATGTCAAAGTGATCGAAACAAATTCACGCATATCACTCCAAAACGGTATTTTCAAGTGCACTCTTGGGGCGGACGGATCCTTAGTAATGGTCTTACCCCAAATTGATGTCACCATGTTACAAATCTTCACGGGCAGTCTGCTATCAAATACACACCGATAACTAGTTAATACAGCAGGGGTATGGCGTTACCCTTACATCTCCGTCAATAGGATATAAGAAAGGTGTACGTAAGTTACAGATTAACTCATTTCCAATTTGATGTTTTATCTTGTCTAATGCAGTAGTGCATTCAGTATTCACAAAACAAACATGTCCCATGTCAGTGATCGAAACAAATTCACGCATGTCACTCCAAAACGGTATTTTCAAGTGCACTCTTGGGGCGGACGGATCCTTAATGTGGTCTTACCCCAAATTGATGTCCTGCATGTTACAAATCTTCATGAAGGCTAGTCTGATATCAAGCTACACCCATCATTAGATTAACCACAAAGGAGAATGTATGTTACCCTTACATCTCCGTCAAGTAAGTTTCAAGAAAATTGTACGTAAGTTACGGGTGTGAAAACTCATTCCAATTTGATGTTTTATCTTGTCTAATGCAGTAGTACATTCAGTATTCACAAAACAAACATGTCCCATGTCAAAGTGATCGAAAAAAATTCACGCATATCACTCCAAAACGGTATTTTC
Organism: Paraescarpia echinospica; assembly: GCA_020002185.1. Classification (NCBI taxonomy): domain Eukaryota; kingdom Metazoa; phylum Annelida; class Polychaeta; order Sabellida; family Siboglinidae; genus Paraescarpia; species Paraescarpia echinospica. The sequence continues at coordinate 63,564 of JAHLWY010000259.1, forward strand.
AAGTGCATTTTTGGGGCGGACGGATCCTTAATGTGGTCTTACCCCAAATTGATGTCCTGCATGTTACAAGTCTTCACGAAGGGTTGTCTGCTATCAAGCTACACCGATAACTAGATTAACCACAAAGGGGTATGTATGTTACCCTTACATCTCCGTCAAGTAAGTTACACGAACATTGTACGTAAGTTAGGGTGTGAAAATTCATTCCAATTTGGTGTTTTATCTGGTCTAGTGCAGTAGTACATTCATTATTCACAAAACAAATATGTCCCATGTCAAAGTGATCTAAAAAAATTCACGCATATATCACTCCAAAACGGTATTTTCAAGTGCACTCTTGGGGCGGACGGATCCTTAATGTGGACTTACCCCAAATTGATATCCTGCATGTTACAAGTCTTCACGAAGGGTTGTCTGCTATCAAGCTACACCAGTAACTAGATTAACCACAAAGGGGTATGTATGTTACCCTTACATCTCCGTCAAGAAAGTTATAACAAAATTGTACGTATGTTACGGGTGTGAAAACTCATTCCAATTTGGTGTTTTATCTTGTCTAATGCAGTAGTACATTCAGTATTCTCAAAAGAAACATGTCCTTTGTCAAAGTGATCGAAATAAATTTACGCATATCACTCCAAAAATTGTATTTTCAAGTGCACTCTTTGGGCGGACGGATCATTAATG